>JACXGM010005148.1:0-35858 GCA_016801145.1 Umbra pygmaea
GTGTGTGTGTGTGTGTGTGTGTGTGTGTGTGTGTGTGTGTGTGTGTGTGTGTGTGTGTGTGTGTGCGTCCGTGTGTCAGACTAAGTGTGTGTCCATAAGAGAGGCAGACCAGATGTGTGTGTGTTTCACGGCTTGTCATCAAGGCTCAGTTTGAACATCTTGAGCCGCTATTCCAAAGACATTGGGACACGTGTGAAATGCGGCATCATTGTAGAACCATGGTGGGAATGTGTACCACAAAATGGAATTGACTTGAATAACTTGCCTTTTTTTGAAATATTTTTATATTTTTATTTGACAGTACAATACGAAGAGGCTAGGTAGACCAGTATTTATGGAGACAGAGAGAAAAGGCACAGACAGACGCCTGAGCAGGGGCTCAAACCCCCATCGACAAAGGTGCATGTGTGGTCTAGAGTCAGGAGCTTGTGCCCATTTTCCATTGACCACTTTAAAAGCGCACTGTGCTTCACTACGTTGGTAAGAACGGGACAAGGACGGCCAATGATGTGTTTCCTATAATGATCCGAGAATAGTTTGCGCATTCAACATTTACAGAAAATATAAACAACACGATAGATAGAACAACAATATAACAGGCAAGTTGTTATTCGGATTCACACATCTGTTTGAATAGAGACATAAAATTCAGTTTAACAGAGGCACTGTGTAGAATTTTGCTGTGAGACCAGTACCAAATACTTCCTATTTCTGATACCTGCTTATAACGCTGTATAAACTGCATTACTTAATATTTTAAATTGATGACAACAATTAATTTTGGATGTGCCCCTACACTATGCAGTGTTTTGTTACACACAGAAGCACCACTTAATATATGTTATAATTATCAAAGACAATTCTCCATAAAAAACACTGTGGAAACTTCATTATTTTCTTCATTGCAATTTCAGTTCAAATGGCAAAATAGGAAATAAAATCATTAGAATCATTGCTTTTTTTATTTCATGTTTGTATAAGTGCAAATAAAGAAAATATATTTTGAATCCTCAAAGAAACACATCAATTCGAGTAAAGAAATAAACAAACTTTGACTTTTGAGTTTCTCAGGTTGTAACCCAATCCAAATTGGCCTGGTTTGTCCCAGGCAAGTGTACTGCTTTTTTCCTATTCCAAAACAGCCCACCTCATCGTGGTGTCAAGTGAGTTGGTGGTAGATAAAAACAATCCAAACTGTGGTATTTGTGGTACGACATGGCCCGCAGTGGAAAAGCCCCATTAGACCGCTACACCGTACTACTACGCCTTTTTCCTACAGTGCTGGCTCTGATAGATTCTTTTAACACGTTTTTTTCTAGCAGAGTTCTAGCAAGTACAGTGAATGCTTCTCTCAAATCAGTGCAATAATCTCATCTTGTTTGGGCTCATTGGTTCAAAGGTTCCTACACATCCTCAAAGGTGTTACATTTCCCGAAGACTGCTCGAGTCTAAGCAGGTCCCGAAAGCTGCCCGTGCAGGGACCACTCTATTGAGCAACGGGGGAACAGCCAGCCACGGCCAGACCAGCTTTTAGCATCGCCACACAACACAAACAAAAACATTGGCTTGCCGGGAACGTTCAACGCCACCCGTGTTTGCGTCCAGCTTCGCGCCATCCGTTCTGGGCTGTGGCTGCGGCCAGGACTGCTGATGTTCCACTGAGCTCCAGGGCCGATTACGCTCCAACCCAGTGGAAAGTGCATATCAGCCCGTTCGGGGCTCACAGCGGCAAGGGAAGGTTAGAGCCAGGCCCCCCTCTCTCCCTTCCACTCATTTATCCATGACTTCCCCCACCAACCGCAGACCCAAGCTAAACGCATCCACCGTCCACACCAAAGCATTAGGATGAATGGAGAGAAGGAAAAAGGAGAGGACAGAAGGAGAGATTTAGAGAAGAAATGACAACAAGCGAAAGAAAGAACAAAGGAATAGAAGAAAGAAAGAGTAGGGGTCTTTTAGTACGAGCTCAGCTCAATCCAACCACCACATACTTTCCCCATGAGAGACGTAATTTACAGCCAACCACTGAAGGTCAGCCACCGAGCAGTCGATGCCAACTCTTAACTTCAGACAACCCCTCTCCTTCTAGGTCCATAAGACGGGTCCAGCTTTTTATTTGTATGGGGACGTCTCCAAAAAGGTGGTTTGTTGAGACCAATGGTTTGATGGTTTAAGACGTTCACCATCGTGTTTTATTCAAGGCCTTGTATCTGTGTCTCTTAAAGGATTTGTTTGTCGTTGTTGACACGTGTGGTGGGGAATGCTGCACAGTTCCAAGCCAACGGCAGTTCCTGCTCCCGGTTTTCCTCTCCCACCGCCACGGCACAATGAAAACAGAAAGAGAGTGAAGGTGACAGGGAGAAAGAGAAAAAGAATGTGGAAAACTTGGAAGAAAGTGAAGGCGAGAAAGACGAATGGAGAAAGAGACAAATGGAGAGAAAAAATAAGAGGAAAGAGAGAGTTGGAGAAGTGACAGAGACAGCTGGAGAGAGACACGAGGAGACAGAGATGGAGCGAGAAATGGAGTCACATCAGAGGAAACGTGGAGCAGAGCACAGCAGAAAGCGGCGCAGGGAGACAGGGATATATTTAGCCAGAGAAAGTCCCTGGCTGTGTGGATGAGGGCGGCAGGCAGTCTGTGGATGACCCGTGGATGACCCGTGGATGATCCATAAAAAGGCATTGGGTCAGCAGAAAGCTGAGCAGTGTGGTTTCAGAAGGAGGTGTAGGAGTGTGGGGGGGGTGACAAAAACCTGCCGGACTAGAACTGAATTCCATGAAAAGGCAGCAGTGTGAACTGACCGGCACTGATCTTCAGGCACCGTAACACACTACGCTCTGAGCCCAGCGCGTCAAGTCACACACTTAACTCACACTGCGTTAGGTAGAGTGCACTGCTGCCATGGCGAAATGCTCACTACATCTGTACAGTAGGAAGGAAGCTGGTCAGCTCGTCAATGTGGATAGACACAGGACGCTTCAGTCAGTCCAGTAAGACCCACACTGTACAGGCCAGGGTCAGGGTCGTGACTAACCCCAGATGACTGGAGCCTGCGGGGGCAAAGAAAGTGACCCCCACTGCTCCAGACTTTTCCATGGTCCAGCAATGCTCCACTGGTTTAGGCCTCACCCTCACTCCCTCCCTGGCCCACCATTCAAACATGACTTAGTACATATTTACAACCCTTAACCAGCCAACCCTGCCCACTTAAAGCCTGTGTGCATAGGTGTGTGTGTGTGCGTGTGTGTGTGTGTGTGTGTTTGTTTGTGTGTGTGTGTGTGTGTGTGTGTCTGTGTGAGCGGTTTCACTTCATTGCTACTGAAAGACCACCCCATCTTCCCATCCCGCCACCCGCACCTGTCTGTCTGAAAGGACCAACAGCACATCAGCTTAGGCCCTCTGAGGAAAAAAAACTAGGCCCTCAAAAATGCGGGGCCCCTTATGTTCTCTATAGCTGGTCAAACATGTTTGTCTAAGGCACTTTGTTCTGGGTGTTGGTCTTTTCATGCAGTCTGGCCTCTATGGTGGTGAGAGCAAGGAGATAGAGAGAGAGAGACATGTAGGGGTACGTGTCGTGGAACAGAATGGAACAGAATTATTCATACTTCGTTTGAACATGGGAGACATAATACGACCTCAAGAGAGCTCTGAGGGTAAAATAGAAAAGATACAGTAAGAGCACGGCATGCTTAATAGGACTGAGAGACAGAGAATTACAATTACACTGGGACAGCAGGGAACCGCAAGAAAGCAATAAAAAACAGCTGAAAACGAGCCATGGCAAGTTCCTGCAAGTTCCTGCTATCACCTTCTTGAAGCAGAAATTTGCCATGGCTCATTTTCAGCTGGTTTTTTATTGCTTTCTTGTGGTTCCCTGCCAAAAACACTGGTGGAAGAAATGGATGAGAAAGTCTTCCTTCTGTTACACAGACACAAATGTTACCAGCTGACAGAGCTGTCACACTCCAAAAGGAGAACATGCAATATTCCGGCGTGTGACTATTCCAAGGAGCTGAGCTCCTGTCGAAACGAGCCTGCAAAGTGCAGTACATAACATGGGACATGACTGGCTGGACAGGCGGCTGTTCTGACGAACACATCTCGTGCAAGCTACTGTAAGTGCACACACGCACGCGCACGCACACACACATGCACACACGCGCGCGCACACATACACACACACATGCACGCACGCACACAGACACGCACACACACACACGCATACACACAATGGAAGATTCCTCAGATGCACCACAAACTGTCTTGACACTGTTGAAAGATGAACTATTCTGTCATGGCACGGCGTGTAATGTGACATGGACGACACATTGATGGCAGTCACGTCGAGACACGTTGACAGAGTGTGTGTCAAGTTGGTGGATCATGTGTGTTTACGGGTTTGGAAACTTCACGTGATTACTCTAGTGCAGAATGGGCCATTTAAAGCTATAATGGGCCATTTAAAGCTATAATGTATTTGGTGTTTTTAAATACTTATAATTTGAATTTTGACTGAGTTTATTGTCCTTCACAAAATAAATATCAACCCATACAAAAAAAGTTTGATTACAGCACACAGCACAGTAAAAATATAATTTTACCCTAAACCTAACCTCTAAGCCAGGAATATTTTTCCTATTGGGGCCAAGAAATGTCCCTATGTGGTAAATCTTTTAATGTAGTAGCACAGTTGTGCCAAAATGTTGACACAAACACATTCACACTATATGGAGGAGAATAGAGCAGCCATATGGACAACAATGATTCACCTACATAGAACAGACACGTTGGTTTGTTAGGCTGCTGTATCGATTTACTTCAGGTCAGCACCACGTCCATTTCTTTAGCTAATTTATTATCCACATTTGTCCACATATATTTAAAGTCTTAAATGTGTATCAGTGTGCGCATATAATTGCTAATATTCTAAATTTAAACCTCAGACTGATTCTAAACCAACAACCAGAACAGTGTTTCCACTCTGCTTTCCTCAACAGTTCATTCAGTTTGACAACGCTGGAACAACCTTCCGTAATGTCTCACATCATAATGACATTAGTAGGTTAAGTGGAGCGCAGAGCGTAGACTGACTGCTGCAAAAGGCTGAATAAGGCCTGAGTAGGACGTTAATGAGGCACTAAGGAGCGTTCAACCCCCCAACGCCACACAGAACCCCTAACAACAACACACTGACTAACTGGCCTCCCCGAATGTTACCGGCCATTCAGGGGACTTGATTTAAATCCATTTTAAGGGAACAGGAAACCCCTGGAGATCTTAAAGCTGCCTGAAGAGCAAGCCAACGCCGCTGGTAGTTGCTGCTGCTCTGTCATTCTCATTCTTCCCACAATGAGGAAATTCTTTCCTAACCCCCCCTCCTTACTCCTGCTCTCACCAGCGACCATCCAATTACATTTTGATGACATTTTTAATCCTGGTCCAAGCCAACTTGTGACCCCCCCCACTCCCCTCCCCACGGCTGCGGTGTTTCAAATATCTACAGCAGGTGCAGAGAATCTATGTTGTCATAACATTTCCATGGAGACAAGCAGGGACTGTTGTTCTTCTTATTGCTTTTTCCTTTTGTCCATCAGTCGCCCACTCATACACATTTTACGTTTGGTCTTAAAAATTCTTTCAATTCAAAATACCAGGAAAAGTCCACGTTTTCCTTAAAACGCAACCCTAATTAAAAAAGTATAACAATAAACATTTACACAAAACCCAACCCCTGACAGTTAGACTGAACGTCACCCCAAATGTTTAGTCTAACCCCAGTGGTAGAATAAACTCTAAACTATGGGTGGACAAACCTTTGTGAAGGCATGCATACTATAGTTGTGTGAAAAAATAGGATATAGGAAATGTTCATTCTTTAAATGAACCCCCCACACACACAACTAGTGGCAGAACATACATTTCTACCTAAACTCGCAACCAAAAAGGACAAATGTTTGAAAAGAATCTGTACATAAGAAGAGAGGAAAATATTGGCATTATGACATAATGTGTATGACAGCAGATGACTGATATAATATTCTGCAATGTAAATAGTAAGTGCATTTCATTCAATTTCAAAAGTATGAAAGCATTTTAAAACAGTTCGGACAGACATTGTCTTGTAACCAGTGCTTCATTTGCAAATCCAGAAATCCCGGTAGGAGTGCGAGAGGGAGGGGGAAAAAGGAAAGCGAATGGACAACAACGCAGCAGCACAACAAACATTGAAAACACTGGTAGCCTAGCAGGGACGTTGGCTTTAGCTCTGCAAGCTTTTTGGGTCCAACTTGCACAGCTCAGATGTGGTCAATGAAACATGTGCAGCGAAAACCAGTGATTCGTTTCAACAGAGACCTTCGTTCATTAGGGTACATTTGCATGCAGGATAGTTGTGAAACTCAGCAGTAGTAACAATAATTACATGTGCAGCATACAGAAAATACACATTTATGCGTTAGCTTTTAAAAATTGAAACAAACACTTGTTTGACTTCTCAGAATATAATCACCACTGTTTTTTATAAGAACATTTAGCCTACTCCCCGACACCTCTGAATCATGACATGAGTCAAAAATCGTTTTCAAATATGGGGACATTTAATTAATTTAAAAAAAGGAACAAAGGAACCTTTAACTTTCCATTTACTTTTTCAAGTAGTATGGATTTGGTGCATCAGTAATGGAATAGTAAATGGCCAAGAGCATGTGGACACCTGACCATCACACCCATTTTAGCTTGTTTGACATCTTATCACAGGACATAATAGATTACATCACGGCCACATTTATTGGTTGGATTTTTAGAATAGTAAACCATGTCTGCACACACAGAGACATACGCATAGTATTTTTCAACTGAATTAACTTTTGTATATTATTCCTGCCTTACTGACACCAACATCTTCTTCAACCTGGACGTCAAGAATGCCCGGGAAGTAATATCACTGTGAGCAGCACGCAGCCCATCTGTCAACCGCCAATCAAGTCTAGTAGTTAATTAAAGTAACTGTTTTCCCTATGACATATGACAGTTGGGTGGAAGGATGAGCTCTGGGTCAATAGTTTGGATGAAATAAAGAAGGTGGACGAGGGTTAAAAAAAAGCTTTCTGAATGGGAAAGTTGGGCTGAGGTTCAGGAGACCAGATGTGGATGAGTGCTCTGGAAGTTATAAGAGAATCTGAGATCCAAACGATACCATATTCCCTACGTAGTGTTATGCCTCGAGCAGGGCTCTAGGGAGTCATATGTGACACAGTTTTAGAAAAAGTGCACAAAGATGGACCCAGAAGACATCATAATAGTTCTAATATGACATCACTACTGGCATTGTAGAAAACAAAGCATAGTTACCACATATCAAATGTCTCATCAGACTGTATTTGAAACCTACAAAAGGTTTCAGTGACCAAAACTTCAAAAAGACAGAGAGAGAGATATACACACATATAAAAGGAGAGAGATAAAGAGAGGGAGTGAGTGAATCAGTCAGTCAGGGTGATTGACAGTGTGTGTTTAAGATCAGGTGCAATATCGCTTCTGTGGAAGGTCGTGATTCTTCCAGCAAAACAATAACCTCAAGTGGAAACTAAAATCAAGGAAGGCGGGACTGGAGTTTCCAGTTATGAATTACATCCATAACAGAGTTAGTAGAGGGCCCAAGCATTAAAGCACAAGCATTAAAGTATTAGAGTAGGTAATGGACAAAAATAGGTTATGGCTACTAGATATTTTGGTTAAATGGGCACATATTGGTACCTACAGTGCTTATAGAAAATCGTCATACCCTTTCAAAATTCTTACCTTTATTCACATTACACCCTGGAAATTAAAATAAATGAAATTGAACTTTTGCCAGCTGTATTTACACCTTATAGCCCTCAACATCAAAGTGTAAATAACATTTACAAAAATTCTGGACAACTGTTGAAATGTAATTAGTCCTGGTTTGGATGAGTGATCAGCCCTGTAGAGTAACGATAGTTGCTCAGGTACAACCTGTCACTTCCCAGATCACACAACATTGTAATTGCCCCCACCTGACATCAATTGTAGTGGTTTTGATTCATAAGAAAACCGTCTGTTCCATGATGAGTCCATTACTAGTAGTTCACGTCAACACAAAGAATACACCATGGTTGGAAAGGTACTTTTAAAAGGGCTCCGGGACAAAGTTTTGGAAAGGCACAAGTTAGGAGAAGGATACAAAACGATTTCAAACTATCCCTCTGAGTACCGTTCAGAGCATTATTAAGTAGAAAGCGTATTGCACCACCAACACTTTGCTTAGATCGCAAGTTAGAAGGACAAACAAGCCTTTATGGTTGAGATTGGTTGGTCTGTACATGTGACAACAGTCTCACACACTGTTCATAAAGCTGGCCTGTATGACAGGGTGGCAAGAAAGAAGACTCTTCTGAAAAAGGGACACACAGAGTCTCATTTGTGCTTTGCAAAACAAAAAGTTTCATGGTCAGATGAGACCAAGACTGAACTTTTTGGACAGAATTGTCAGAATTAAAGGGAAAATGGATGCTGCCAAGTATACCCAAATTCTTCATGGGCAGGTTCCAGCACAAGAACGACCCTAAATTCACCACAAAAAAAACTATGCAGTGGCTTAAGGATAGGAAGGTGAATGTCTTTGAGTGGTAAATAAAGACACATTATAAATGTGTAAATAAAGCTGGAACAAAAAAATACATATTTATAATGGGTTTTGATTACAGGCTGTAAGACAAAAAAGTGACTATTTAAATGGGGTATGAAGACTTTCTATAGACACATTTACTGTATATGACTTAGTACTAACATATTTGGCCACTTTTACAACTATTGGCTGAAAGTCGAAAAATGCATTTTTCGTCGAAAAAAATAGATTGTAATAATAACATGGAGTTATTAACTAAAAAAATATAAATCTAAATAATGAATTAATTAAGAAAAGTACAAGGGTGTCTATGTAATTTGAACTTGAGCGTGTGCATGCGTGTGCATTTGTGCTCTGTATTTGGTGAGTTGCACGCCAATATGCCAGTCAGTGTGTGCTCCGGGCTACAGAATGCAAGGCTATGGGGGGCAGGCCCCTGAAGAGGAAACACTATGGTAATATGAAACACACAGCCCTTCATCTCTCCATCTCTCTTGCCATTTTCCCCAACCGCACAGAGGGCGTCCAGTCAACAGGCGACAGGCATCCAAAAGGCATCATTTAAAAACAGGAGCTCTGCGCCACCGCAGCTCCAGACATATGTGCACACACACACACACACACACACACACACACACACGCACACGCACACATGCACACACACCCTGGTGAAAAGGACAGCAAAGATTCCAAGACAGTGAGGCATTGAGAAGCAACAGAAGGACAGGGGAGGTCTATAGAAAAAAATTGAGTGGGATGAGTTTTTACTTTTATAGTAAAACTGTACACTATTGTTGGCTGTCTGACTGCATCCATTTCCATAAATGCATGCAGCACCATTATGATAGTGCTAAAGCATGCTTTCTATAGCTGAACATTTAACAGTGTGTACAATGCATGTTGGAAGAGACAATGGAAACGGTGATGAAGACTACTGAATGACGACGGAAGAACGGAGCAAAAGTAAGAATAGGCAGTTCAGAGATATTTGGCTTTCAGAATTATTGTTTTTGACAATCATAGATGGATTTAGTGAGCAATTTCTTAAATAAACGAAGCAATGGAATGAACATATAGTTTTGTTCAGATAATTGTAAAACCAACAGATCACAAAAACAAAAACAATATAAAAAAATCAAATTCTGACTTAAACTATAGCTTGGAACTTATGTATAAAACTGACATAAAAAAGTATTTAAGTTTCAAAACATTTTACTATTTACTATCCATGCTCAATTCTACATCAAATAATTAATTGAGGACAGATTATTTTATTTTAAAGGGCAATATAACCATCAGACAAAGGATTAAACAAAAAAAAACACTTCCTGTTATACAAACTCTCCACATTTGCCATAGAAGGGGATTTCCAATATTCTCTGTGTTAAAATAAAATCTCAAAGAATGATACAAAAACATTATTATGAAACCACCTACAAAAACAGAGACAGTGAGAAAATAGGGCGAAGACCACCTTTATGGCCAAATGAAAGGTTCAATGAGGCAAAGTGAAAGATTTTAATATAGCTACATTGATTTGACAATTTGTCTTAGCATTATTAAATACATAAAGCACCTTTAAACAAAGATACATGCAGGTTTAAAGACCATAGAACATAAAAACAAACATTTAGAGAATTGGATGTTTCTTCAGACCAATCCATGCCTATATAATATAAAAATGTACTGAATATTAAGGACAGTGTGAAATTCAGAAATCCATCCTTTGTTTCTATTAAGGGGTATTGTATGCTTAGATGTTTTATCGAATGTACTTCAGGAAGTTACTGTAGCTGGAAATTCTAGTCACGGGGTATCTGGTAAATTACACCGAGCCGTGGCAAGAAAGATAAGGGACTAATTGTAGAATTTCACCCAGGTGAGAAGGAATTTCTTTATCTTTCAATCAAGAGCTTGGAACATGCCCTCAACACCTCTGAAGACCTGGCTAACCAGTTCAGCAATGCTCTGTCTAACTCCCTCAACACCCTGGCACCACTCAGAGCTAAGCATGTTTCATTCACGTCCTCATCTCCCTGGTTTACACCTGAGCTCCGTTCTCTGAAGCAGGTTGGCCGCCGCCTCGGAAGCCTGGCAAGATTGTCGGGGCTCACTATCCACACTGAATTCTGCAAACACCACGTCTCCACATACAGAGATGCCCTCAGTGCAGCCAGGTCCTCCTACTTCTCCAACATCATCAACAGCTCTAACATGAAGTCACGCACCCTGTTCTAACCAGTCAACAAGCTACTTCAGCCTCGCCATGACGCCCATAGCTCACCCACTCTGCCTGCGAATGCCTTTATTTCTTTAAAGACAAAATCACAACAACCAATGCATCTCTGTCTGACCAGTCCCCGTCATCCCCCACCCCAACTGCCAATTACTATGTTCACCGGCTGTCATTCAAACTCACCTCCATTGACTCTGCCTATATCTCCAAACATATGTAATCTAAAAGTACTTCCTGTTGCCTGGATTCCATCCCTGCAGCGCTCATTAAAGCCTGCACTCTGTCCCTACCTCACACGCATTGTCAACCTCTCCCTCCCCCATGGCACTGTCCCCTCTATCTACAAAACTTTAAAAATTATGAAAATGTGATTTAGATGGAACATGATCCTCTTCACTAGCCCTATTCAACTCCGGCCCTTAAAGCAAGTTCCAGAAATTTGTCTTTGCAACTCTCTAATCTTTGACTTATTTACACTTGGAACACCAGGTGGGTGCAAACTGACGATGAGGTAGAACAGAAAAGCAGCAGGCTCGGGTCTTCGTAAGTTAAGAGTTACCCCTGCCCCACGCTATTCAGTGCTTTGGTAAACACAAAAGCACAGTTATAAATAATTTTATATTAAATTATAATTTATATCAAAGACAGACTGGCGCATGGCATTGACAAACAGTGTGGAAACAACTTGGTCATTTCCTCATTCTAATTTTTGTTCAAATGGCAAAATTATCCCTGCATAGTTAAAAGGGTGAACAGAAAAAACAAATCTCTACAGGACGAAGAGAAAGTGAGAATTATAGAGCTGAGACAAAAGCCAATGTGTTCATATATTTACCTCACAACACCACCCGCTACTTGCCAAATAAACTTTAAAATATGGAAACACACTGACACAATTGGGCTGGCTTGTTTGGCTGTTTAACGCCATCTCCTTGCATCGCCACCATTTGTTGTGAATGAGTGTGTTGTGTCCATGTGTTGTGAATGAGTGTGTATTGTCCATGTGTTGTGAATGAGTGTGTTGTGTCCATGTGTTGTGAATCAGGACCTGGTGCTGGTTTCACTTTAGACCCCTATCGCATGCCAACCTTCCAGCTCACATCTCTGTCCCAGGCCTGCTACCGAATACCCACCCAGGGGAGCGGACCAAGACAGGAACGCACAGTGCTGACATGGAGTTAGGCAGGAGCAAAAGCCCCTTTCCTCATATTAGTATGGGACAGTCCATGTGATTCTGAGTATAAAGGTTAATTTATATTGGAGACATGGGATGTGGTAGTACCTAATGTCTTTCCTATGTGAATTAAGAGCTCAGAGCAAGTCTGACCACTTTCATCCCAATCCTGATGGAAATGTAGCCCTGACACAATGACTATAATCAATAGTATCGGCTGGGTTGGGGACATTCTGATGCAGAAGGAGCTCAGGATTTTGGCCCGAGTCATTTGGGTTTAAATTTACAGTAGCTATACATTGATGTACAGTGACAAGCAGAGTGCATTTTTGTTGATACTGAAAAGCTCTATCAGAGCCTCCCAGATGGGGTATCACTCTAAGGTAATCAGGAGCTTGGGTGTCTACAAAACTAACCAAGGCTGTCAGTTATATGAGCTTGCCATCACATGTGACTTCCTGGTGGGAAGAGAAGCCTGGAAACTAAGCTGAATGTTAAGCTTGGATGTTTATGAGGAAGACCTTCCGCACTTTTTAACTCTCCAGAATCTGTTGGGAGTAGTTGCAATAAGCAATTGATACAATTGGATATGACAACATGTTTTAAAGTTGCACCATGTTGAATTTCGAGGAGTGAAAACAGAACTACTATCTCTTTCATTGACCAGCTTCCAAAAGCTGTAGAACATTTATGTCATGATATTTAAGAAACTAAAAAATATATATTTTAGATGGGTCAATTGTTTCTAAACCATGCAGTGCATATTTTGATAATTACACAGGAATTGCATTTAGGAAATTAGCTGTGCTTCCACGATGTTTGTCACTGTTTGTCTATAATGTAATTTCATAATTTTATGCCATGATTTCACGTGTAACAAAGGACGGCATATTATCTACTTACTATACATTGTTTTTTGGATTTAATAAATATCAAGATATACAGTTTATACAGCATTTGTCAGCTGGTCACAAAAGAGAAAGTAGTTCTGTTAACAGGGCAAGTTACATGTTATCAAAGGACCCCTTCTTTGATAACATTCACAATTCTTGCATCAATTGAACTTGTGAGTTTAAGGAGAGTTTCTGCTTGAATTTCTTTGCAGGATGTCATAATAGCCTCCTAGAGCTGCTGTTTTGATGTGAACTGCCTCCCACCCTAATAGATCATTTGCTTGAGGATGCTCCAAAGGTTCTCAATAGGGTTGATGTCAGGGGAGGATAGGGGCCACACCATGAGTTTCTCTCCTTTTTATGCGCATAGCAGCCAATGACACATAGGTATTCTTTGCAGCATGAGATACGGAATGCAGGGTTCTTCTTTTTGAACCATGGAAGAAAGTGTTCAGTCAGAAACTCTATACACTTTGCCGAGGTCATTTTCACATCTTCAGGGAACCTAAAGGAGCCTACCAGCTCTCTCCTCCTGATTCTGGCCCAAAACATGACTCCGCCACCTTGCTAAAGTCGCAGCCTTATTGGGGCATGGTGGCCATCCACCAACCATACACTACTCCATCCATCTGGACCATCCAGGTTTGCACGGCACATCAATAAACAAGACTGTTTGAAAAGGAGTCTTCATGTATTTCTGGGCCTTCTGCAAATGTTTCTGTTTGTGGCATTGGTTAGGGGTGGCCGAATAGTAGGTTTATGCACAACTATGTTTTGCTGCTTTGTCATTGGCATTTTAACAGCTGCTCTCTTAAACTGATGAAATTGTCTGGCAGTAAACTTCCTCAAAATGCCTTTATCTGCACAAACCCATCTGTGCTCTGAATCAGCCACACATCTCTTCACAGAACGATAATCAAGCTTACGTTGTTGTGAAATATCTAATGTTTTCATACCATGTCCAAGGCATTGCACTATTTGACACTTTTCTGCAGCAGAGAGATCCTTTATCTTTCTCATATTGCTTGAAACCTGTGGCCTGCTTAATAATGTAGAATATCCTTCTTAAGTATTTTTTCTTTAATTGAGCACACCTGGCAAACTAAGTATCACAGGTGTCTGTGATTGATTTCAGTGATCCAAAGAGCCCAGAGACACAATACCATCCATGAGTTTGATTGAAAAACAAAAGGTTTAATGTTTAATTCCAATATGCCTAATAATTTGGAACGCAGTGTATTATATAAAATAAACCCAAAGAAGACAGTCCAAAAACTATGCAGCTACAAGTGCAAATACAGAAAGAGAATATGTAGATAATGGAAAAGAAAAATGTGTTGTTGCTGGTGACTTGAACAAAGCCTCAGCCAGAAGAAAGCAGAGCTGGTAGCAGAGCACAGGGCAGCCTTCCAGATCCAGACATTGAGTCATTTATTACCAATTACCTTTCTGCCATTAGGACATTTAAAATTGCAACGTCAGGATAATAGCTTCAATAAGACCAGGGCTTCCAACTGCAGCATCTGTGCAGAATCCTCATCCAAACCATAAAAGAAAAGGTACAAGAAATGGGGGGAGGGCGTTTTCATATTTTTCCTTCTGAGTCAAGTTCACACAAACAAGCTCCTTAATCCCTGGGTCACTGCGCAAATACCTGTGGGATGAAATTAAACCCCTCTGAGAATTATATGAGCGATTCATCTCTGCCAGGATCTGGGAAGCATATATTTCCTTTATTTTTATAACGGTGGTGAAAGACTCCAATACTTTGGTCATCTAAAAGGGACTTAATTCATATCCCAGGCAGAATCTTAAATCTGGACTCGGAGACCGATGTAAAAGTGGCCAGGTGAAGCAGAAAGGGAGCATTGAAAAGAGAAGGGACGGGTGTTTGAAGACTTCCTGAAATTCTCTGGAATAATAATGTGCTTTTCACTCTCTTGGTCGAAGCACATGGGGGGAAGGAGGGTGAGGAGGGCGTCACCGTGGGGGGGGGGGTAATTGGGAGAAAGACTGGGGGTCTGCACACGAGTTTCCTCTGAAAAGCCCATAAACCCGCACAGAGTCGACGTATTTAAAAAAACTCAGATTTCAGACCCTCTTCTATTCCTATCGTAACCCCCCACCCTTCAGCGAAGCATATGCTCAAACCCCAAATGACTACCAGACTCTCTGGACCGCGTTTCAGGCTCAGAATGCTTTGACCGCAAGTCAGGTTCCTGAACGAGTGCGTGTTGTCACATATTCCTCCTACTTTCAAACCCCCAAACCTGAAGAGATCCAACCTGGAGCTTCCTGCTCTACTTACAAACCTTTTGACCGCAATCGTGAGTTTCACACTAGGAATGAACTACTCTCCAGCAAACAATGAAGGCCGACATTCAAGAAAAAACACTGGCAGAAAAACAAAGACTGACAGTTGGACCAACATACACCTACATTTAACCCAACCATCCACCAAATTTTCATCCTGGTTCTGCAAGCATTTGGATCTGCTAGCGTTTAGATCTGTTAGCTTTTGGATCTGCTAGAATTCGGATCTGCTAGCATTTGGATCTGCTAGAGTTTCTTAGTGTGTGGAGCAGCTGTCCCCTACTCCTGTGAGGAGAGCTTCATCTGGGTTTGATTTGAGTCGAGCGTTGAGTCGAGAGGGAGAGGAAGGAGGAACAGAAGGAAGGACTGTTCTGTTCTTCTTGGTAAAGAAGGAGGTTCTGCCTCAATCCAGCTTGATTAAAGGGTGTTTGGATCAATTACACTGGATGACTGGGGCCACGGACTCTGGGTTCGAACTGGGTTAACACACACTGTACACACAAACAACACACGCAAAGTCAGGCATGACCCAGGGGTACACACAAACCCCAGCCAGTTCCACAGCCTAAGTACACACACACAGGAGCAATTCTAAGGTCTGACCCCAGCAAAAATACCCAGCAACAAGGATCAGTTCTAGTCAAGACCCCCCTCACACAAACAGAGCTGGAATGGCTGGGCCTCCCAGAGGAAGGCCAGTCGCATGGCAGTCACATCAAATCTGCATCGCCACACCTCGCCCCAACCCAGACCTCTACTTACCCCATCTGTATCCAGGCCACATCTAGACCCACATAATCAAACCCAAACCTTCAACAAACCCATATCCCTCCCTTCTACAAAGCCCCCATTCATCTATTCACAACTAAACCTACCCTTTGGGAACATAAATGCCCTGAACCGGAAATATACCGACTAAACAAATTTTGTTGGGTACTAGTTGTTAGAATTAGCTATCTTTGTGGGGACGTCTAATATGTTATACCCAGAAACACACACGCAGCTGGGTAAAAGGCTGTGTACTCCGCCCCATCCTGTACTCCATGTACACCCACAAATGTGTGACACAACTGTACTTGGCCTAGTTGCTTACAATGACTAGTTGGGCTACAGAGAGAGGGTTAGTATGCTGACGGTGTGATCCTAGGTAATGAAACCTCTCCATTAAACGTACAATATGTTGTTTTTGGCCGCTAGGGGTCTCGCAATCAAAACAATTGCAAAAGATGTACTTGGATGACGTCGGGAAGTGGCGTGGGATCATGGGTTTTGTTATCGTCGTCAATGACAACCTTCCAATCTAGCGTCTCCGGCAGAAAACATTTTCACTGACAAAGTAATGTATTGTTAAAAATATTATAACTTTATTCATGTTATGTTTGGCGGTTCCCTGGAACTTAGAACAACTAGAGCAGTCAAAGGTTATATGACACCAATGACAGAAGACAAAATGTAATGTCCTGTGTCTTCAAATTATATTACAAATTTCTCTGGGTTTGAAAGTTGGTGGAAACATTTAGGATAATGTAAGTACACAACTAAGAAATATATATAATATAGGTATAGTGATGTTTGCTTTTTTAATGCAAAGTATGTCTTTTGTTATTGTTTTGGAAAACTACATATTGTACCTTTAATGTAAAAAAATAAAAATGATTGTGGACTACGGTAGTACACATACATCCTTGGTGGTAAAGAAGGCACGGCAGTGTCTGTACAATCTCAAGAAGCTGAAAAAATTTGGCCTGTCCCAGAGAGCTCTCACTATTTTCTACAGGGTACACTGACAGTATGCAGCACAGCCTGGTATGGCAACTCAAAGGTGTCTGACCGCGTGGCTCTGTGGAGTGTAATATGCTCAGTTGAATGTGTAATCGGGTCCTCATTGCCTACCCGAGCCACGACCTGTTCTAGGACTTTAGGGTGATAGAACAATGCCAGTACACTGTGTAAAACAACTAGACTGCATAACAGTTTCTCCCCACAGACCATTAGGCTGTTAAATGGCCCTGATTAACCTAACATGGTTTTACAGGTCACTATGGACTAGCACCATGACCACCAGACATCATCATGCTGTTATGTAACTTCACTGCTCATTGTTTCTATGACAATTAAATTGCGAGAGGTTGTATCACTCTGGTCAATATGGTATGCTGCCCTAGGTCAATATGGTCAATTACATTGCACAATTATCCTGCATCTCAATTACTTTGCACATATTGTAACTGTTTACATGGACAGTACTAGTGATAGACCGATTTTAACAGTTGGTTGATATATAGGGCCGATATTTGCGTTTTTACGCGTATCGCCTGAAACGCAACTGCTGCAAAGCCGATTTTCCCAGCATTATTTACAGATAGGCGTCCACACAGGCATCTCTGTGTTGCTGGAGACACTGCAGTTCACATGAAGACTGTGCACTGCCCCTTGTTCTACCTCACCTGTTTTTTCTATTTGTTAAAGCTGCATTGTGTAAGAATTGCTTGCATCTACTGGTGAAATTGTATATGACAAGCAACTGAAGCCCCTCGCGTTATTATACCAGCAACGTGAACCTGGATATTTGTTTTTTCTTTCAAAACAATAGCGCTCGTTTTGATTAATTGCAATAATCATTGTTAATTTACTACACAGCCTGTGAATTGTAACCAAATGCAATTGTATTGTGTGTAAAGAAACAATAAGAGCATGTGATAGCAAAAATAATAATTTAACATGTTTTATTAATAAAAGTAACAAATATATTTTACACAATTTTATTGAATAAATTGTCAGTGTATCATGTGAAAACATAATTAAATTTGAAAAACATTCACTAGAGTCTGTTTTATTCCAACAGAATACTAATTTTAGTATTATGCCTATGCAATGAATAAACAATGATTATTGCAATGAACCACGAGTGCTAATATTTTGAAACGAAAAATCTGAATTTGTGTTGCCAGGCGAACCTTCTTGCCTACTGTACAGCTTAAGATAGCGCTGCTATTACATGTCCTCGAGAATAGGCATGATCTTACATCTTCAACAGACTTTGAAATTTGCAGGCAGTCGTGAGTAATCTCCCCCTGGCATTCGTCACGGTGCCACTAGTGTAAAAGTGCGAAAAACAAAGGGGTTTTTGCTAAGAATCAACTCAAAGAAATACACAGTGTAGCTTTAAATATTGTTTTTTCAGGTTTAATAAATGTTCCTTTCTTAAATTGAGACTTGTAACATTTGTTATCATCATTGTGAAATTTTTATGATGTAAATTGACAAAGAGAAAAAGCTGTATCAGCTCATAAAATCGGAAGTCTGTATATCGGTCATCGGCTAAGGCTGATGAAAGAAAATCAGTATCGGCATGGGCACAAACAAATCCATAAATTGTGTAATTTGTTTAGAACAAAATGACGTAACAGCAATCAATGGAAACAAATTCACCAACCGATTGAGGGCTCGATTCAAACTCTCATCGAAAGTAAACAACTGGAATCACAGGTTGTTCTAACTTGTGTGAATTTCATCACAGCAACTCCTAATGTGACTCAGTGGTGTGTTCGGCCCCCACGTGCCTGTATGCACTCCCAAAAATATCTGAGTATGCTCCTGATGAGACGGCGGATATATGATATCTACATGCCGTGACCAGGATTTGAACCCTGCCCACTGTGACTCAGTTGTTTCAGATGTAGCGACATAGACCACTACTTCATTTGTGCATGTCTGTATGTTTTTGTGTTTCTGTGTGAGAGTTGAGAGTTCTCTAATCAGCTGAAGTCAAACACTCCATTTTTATCAAACGTGAAGAAAATAATAGCTGTGACGTTAGGCGTGCTGATACAGTGATGTGTGGTGGGGCGAGTTGTGGCTGTGTGTGTGTTAGGAAACAAAATGTACGTGCAAGTCAAGAGGCGATGAATACTGGCAGTGGCTGCAGATAATTAAACGGGCGAAATTCAAAACCCTGGCTGAGTTGACAGTTTAGTCATGCTGCATCTGGACCACATGAGCCTCACTAATCCCTGTCAACCCAAAGGCACATCTACTGGCTAATGTACAGGACAGTATAGGCACCATGTATCATCACGACTTCCCTAGTTAACCCTACACCAACCTGACTCACTGTGTGACCTGTGGGCGTGGGTGTTAACAGGAAGCCCCAGTATGCCTGGGTAATCACCTTGACGTCTGGCTGCAATTTAGTCCAATTGTAACGTTCACTGATTGCAACCGGGCAATACTTCCCTATTAAAATCATTATAAATAATTTGATTTGTGGCGAGAGGGAAGGAAGATAGAAAGAGTGATAGAGGGAAAAAAAAGGGTTATTTAATAAGTAACATGTAAAGAAAAATAAAAAAATCAGCATACTTTGGTTGGAGAGAGGAAGAGCAGAACAACGTCTCTTTAGCGAAAAATAAAGGGGAAATATTGCTTTGCTTGTTTCTGAGAACTTGTTCTCAGTCAACTTACCTGGTTTAATAAATAAATAAATTATGCCCCTTTTTGCTCTGTTGGTAAAGGGTTTTGCATTGCCAGGTAACGATGGTAAATGCCATGGGGAACCAGTGCAAAAACATACAAACAATTATGCATTGTCCGTCTGCTCCGGTTAAGGCTGTCTGCTAAATGTCTCAAATATAAACCATAAAACAGAAACCACATTGAACAGCTTCCACATTTGAATGGAAAATGGTTGGAATGGCAGCCTTCATCTTCTCACAGAAAGAAAACACCTTAGACCAGAAACAACACTATTTTTGTCAGTCTCCTTTTTCGTACTCTTTCACCATAATAATTTCTTATCCAAATTCCCCACATGCTAGCTTAACTGGAACAGCTAGAGAAAGAGTAAGTGAGCGGATGGAAACAGCGAGACTTCCACAATGCCATTTTCCAAAGCAAACAGTCTTAGCAAACCACGGTGAAACATGTCAAACCTGATATGAGACAGCGGCATATTTGGTTTAAATGAACTTGGTATCAGTATTTTCCGTGATTAATAATAATCAGACAAAACACTTTCGTCTAAATCCCAGGACTACAAAATCTACTGCCTGCATCTTTGGGTTTACAACAGGATATTGTGGCTCCGTCGTCCATTCATCACTGTACTGTAAGGTTCACCGCTCACAAGTTGTCATGTTTAAATCCCCATTCACCTCGTCTCGTCAAAGTTCACCTGCTTCCTCCAAGCACATGTCACCAAGCTTGGTCAGCTTCTAATCACAATGCTAGATAGACAGACAGACAGACAGACAGACAGACAGACAGACAGACAGACAGACAGACAGACAGACAGACAGACAGACAGACAGACAGACAGACAGATAGATAGATACTTTATTTGTCATTCTCTCACAACACGGAAGGATGACGAGAACGAAATAAGAATTCAGGTCTCGGTGCCAAACAAACAACTATAGAGACTAATGAGTTTCCAGGGCAAGCACAACCTCTAGACCCAAGATAGAAAATATGAACCTAGACACTTCGCGAGCGGGGACTCGTTTTAGCCCTACAGTACCTATATTTATATTTTGTAGAACTCATCAACTATAACATTGATTGAATTCACAGGCACCTGTCCTACACAAGAGTCGCTATATCAATTTGTGTCCCTTTATGTTAGACCTGCAGGGATCATCAGAATGACGTGAGTAGGGAACAAACCCTGGCCTCCATGACACAGTAGTGCCGTGAGTCAGCGCATTTGCATACATTTTCCTTAGTGTAGAACTTCAATATCACTTCTCCATCAATCGTATCATTTTCCTGACCCACTAAACATGACCCAGAGAATTGCCGACATGGAGCAGAGAACCAGGCACTATGACAGAATGGCCTGTTAAGGGCTCCAGAATGGCACATGGGCAAAGTCACTACTTATCAGTAGCAGATGGGAGTTTGAATCCTGGGCACAGAATCCCGACAAAGCCTTGGGGCTTTACATGTGGTAGCATGAATTGAATTGGCACCAGCTAAGGTTATGTTGGACAAGGGTTGCTTTGTCGTATCGCACTCTAGCGACTCCTTGTGGTAAGTTGGGTTGCCTGAATGCTCAGTAATAATTGTTGGCCGATGCTATCAAGTACGTTTTGGTCTAGAAGGCAAAAAAATAAGCAGAATCTTGTCTCCTTACTTCTGAGGGCATCTTGTTCGACACTCCCGTGAATAGGTAAAAAATAAAATGTATTATAAAAAGGAACAGACTGTTGAGGATCAAACTACGGTAAATGTAAACCATCCTGAAAGTTACAGCCAGGAGATGTTTGTGTGTGTGTTGCGTCTTGGCCCAGTGGTTTAAATCATAGCCAACACAGCTTGCATGGAGTCCAAACAACAACGCAGAAACACAATGAAGAATAACAGTAGAGTTGTCTAAGAAACAAATCACGTCTGCCACAGCTGTGTCAACAACCATCTATAAACAGATAATAACAACGAATATACAATGGATAACATTGAATATGATGACAAAGTCAATGTGTTGTGCTTGGAGCCGAGCCTGAATTCAGCACACAGTCAACCCAACAGGATGGATTCATCGTAGCAAAACGCCTCCTAATGGACAACTTAAATAGCGCCTGTGTTTGTCTTACATTTCACGCTGAAAAAGTACATTGGACATTGTTACTGCACTGATAACAGGCAGTGGCATTCATTTAACATGTGCAAAATCAGAGGCCTCCTGTGTGCCTAACGGGCAATCAGAACCACCTATGGGTTAATGACCTCACTCCCTGTCCTCTACAAAGAGGTGTCACTGCAGAGTTAGGGGAAAGACGGCTGAATAAGTAGTGCTCAACAGCTTCCACAAAGAGTCGACAACGCTGTTAAAAGAACACGTGAGAGGAAATCTGATTCCCACCGTGCAGACGCACATTGTTTTTTGTTGTTTTCATGTAGTATAGGTCTAAGGTGACATCTATTGCTTATCGATATTATTAGAACAAAGACCGATTTCTGTTAAACACAAGCTAAGGGGTCCGCATGGCGTAATGGGCTAAGTTGCTGCGTTGCATGACAATCTACGTCATGATAGTCAGTGGTTCGAGCCTCACTATGGGTTTTCTGACTTTCCCCGGACCTCCTGCACAAGGCAGTGCAAATTGGCGTAGCGCTGCCTGGGACTCGGGTTAGATAAGTCAGATTATCTATCCTGCCACATTGATCTCCAGTGAATACTTGTGTCCAGATCGTTCAGTTGCAGAAGTATAGTTGGTGAATGTAATCATCCTGTGCATGATCTGACTAAAGGCTTCTGTGTTGGATGAGCAGTGTGAAAAACATTGGCAGCTGGGCGACATGTGGTTGGATGAACCATGTGCATGCCCTTCACCATCTCACAGATTACTCCAGAGAGTTGTGGAGCTGCGGATAAGGCAGGATTAGAGGAAAATTGGGAGGGAAGAAAAGTGGGGTAAATTCACCCAAAAAAATACCTGTTAACTCTCAGCTCTTGCCACTACCTTGTTATCATCACATTTGAATAGTGATTAGGAACCAGGCCTTCTCATCTAACATCAGTACCTCACAAATGCTCTTTCGGCTGAGTGGGCAAAAATTCGCACAGACACACTCCAAAATCTTAAGGAAAGCCTTCGTAAAAGAGCTCATATGGGTGTGATAGTCAGGTGTCTACATACCGTTTGCTATCTAGTTTATATATACACACAGTCTTAAAATGCAGTCTGGGGTGGGTGGAGAAGTCAATACTGTAACTTTGCTTAATGTTTTCGGGCTATCAATCTAGTAAACAGCATGGTAACCTCTGGGATGATTGTAAATTAATGGGGAAGTAGTTATTACATTTTAACCCCAATTATGTCACTGTTTGTTCTGGACCAGCTCCAGGATCGTGATTAGTCTGGAAGAGAAAGAAAATGTAGGTCTGATAGAGAAGCTAGAAACAGTGAACAGAGGTTAGGATAGAGAGATGGAAGAAGAGATGGACGACAACAGCAAGACATACAAAGAGGATAGAGAGAGGGGAAAGAGGGAAAAGACTGAAAAAGACAAATTGTTTGAAAGACAGAAAAAAGACAGAAACAAGAACTCTAATCAAGTTTGTCCGTATGTCCACTGACTCCTAATCTGTTTTCTATCAGTTGTGAGGTAGAAGCATCTGGAAGGGAAGTGTCCTTGGGAATGACAGCTGACACAGGTCAGGCACCTCTGAGAAACGCATAATCATCTAACCAGAATATCTGTAAAATCACTGTGAAGCTGTTCTGCAAGCTGTGAGCCTATAAACGGACATCAATACGGCTGATCAAGATGTGCAGGGCAAATGAAGGTCAAAGGATGATGAATCAGGTCCACTCTAAAAGTCAAACAAATGTCACTTACACTAGCGGTGAAACATTTTAGAACAGCCAAATACTTGTTTGTTTCACTTTAATTTTACCAGGCAAGTTGACTGGGAACATATTCTTATTTACAGCAACTACCTGGAGAGACTAGCTTTAGAAGCAAACCAGCAGTGGAATATAGGGCGCCATGCTGCTACTTATATGTGTTTTAATAGAAAATGCCTTGACTCACCAAGGTGACATTAAATTGTTCAAGAATTATAGTCAATACTATTACTTTTGGAGGAGCTAAAGGTTTCATGATTAGGACACTGAAATAATGGCTGCTGTAAATGGGTCTTTGCAACAGTGGTAGACATATGCAACAATATGAATGTCTTATATATATTATTCAATTGAATGCCTTTCAGGACAAGCTATGTCATGAGAGTCAGTGGTTTGAGCCTGACTATGGGTTCTACGGCTATCCCCGGACCCCCAAAACCTCCGTGTTGGATGATCGGCCGGCTTGGCGACATGTGGTTGGATGTGCGAGCCCCTCACCATTCCACAGGTCTGTTCAAAGAGTTGCGGAGCTGCCGACAAGGCAGGGATAGTGGGCATTGAAAAATACCAATTGGGATGGTATATTATAGAAACATTTTAAATAAATAAATACAAAAACATTCTAAAACTTTTGCCCAGTAGTGCACTTCCAATTAGTTCTAAATCAAAAAAATAACAAGACAAGGAAAACGTTCTTGTAACAGATCCTATTTGTTCCAGTGCACAAACAAAAAAAAGAAAATGGTGGTGCTGATGTCAGTGAACAGTGAGAACATGTGGGCAGAGAGATACAGAGTGAGAACAGAAACAGACATTGTGAAGCAGAAGCTGCTTTGAACCAAATGAGGAAGAGAGCTCACTTGTTCCCCAATATACTTTTTGGGGTTGTTTTAATTATTAAGTCATTTATTAGTTAGACATAAAGTGCCCTCTCCAATTATTGGCACCCTTAGAAGTCATGGCTAACTGCCTGAAAGTTTGTAAACACTACATTTAGATTAAAACAGTAAAATCTAAATGAAAATAATGCTTCAGACACATGTTGTTCATAAAAATTTCTAGGGGTGAAAATAATTGTTATTATTTCTTTACTGATTTTTTTTCTGAATGAATATACCTTCAATTGAAGGTTGGATGTTTGTAATTTTTTCGTTGTGACATTACATCAATTCACCAAAAGATGCATTTTTACTAACCCTTTATTGCTCATTTTACTATGGGTGCCAATAATCGTGGAGGGCACTGTATTTTAAATCCCTGAACAGAGATTCTCTGTAAGTTAGCGTTCTTCAAGTAATATTTGAGGACCACCGATATCTTACAGTACATACCAGAAGGAAATTAGGAAACCAATTCATCAACTGTTAGTGTTCACTACAGAGTGGTTTTGCAGAGCTGAAAGCTTTGTTATTGTACAGTGAATACCTGAGGAGGACGCCATGAAATAGGGGATTCCAGAGACACCCAGAGGTTTGTTAGGGAGGCTGTTATCTGTCACAGTGAAACTGAACAGGAAATAGCAAAGAACTGGAGATGAGTGGCTAAGTGGGAATGGAAGAGGGAGGGTGTGGGGGGAATATGTACAGAAGGCCTCTTCTTCACGTGTAAATTCCTGCATGCCTCTCACACAAACACAGGGTCCCATAGTAAAAACATTCTGAGGAGATCAGTGTCCACTGTGTTGTCTGTTCGACAGTATGCCTGTAAAACTACTGGAACAATGTCACACATACCTTCGAGCATCACTATGAAAGGACCTTACAGATCAAACCTCTCCAACTTGTCGCCCCGTTATCACCTCACAATCCCAAACAAACCTGTTCAACCTCCACAGAGCCGTTACTGTGTAGCAGGTTGGCCAGGGTCGCCAGCCAAATGCCTCTCCTACAGAGCGGAGCCAAGGCCCCCGCTGCTACCACAACAGTGTCACAATACAGCAACTAGGCAGCACCAACACATTTCTCAATCACCTCCACCCCCGCTGGCTTGCCTGGTTTGGGCTGTTGGCACCCACACCTGTTTACTGTAAAACTGAGATGAATGGGTCCAAACAGGAAGATCTCTAGCATCCTTACTCCCTTGTTCCCTATCTCCTTCCCTCTCTGATCCCCTCCTATCCTCCGGTCCTCGGTGGACGCTTGGAAGTGGAGTAAAAACTTAGGAGTGACTTCCTGGTTACTTAAAGATGAGGCTTGTGATTTTGGACACTGGAAGTAAATGTGGCACTATTGAACTAAGACGGGTCCCCAAAATAAAAATAAAATAAAAAAACCCAACTTAAACTTGGAATTTCATGGATAACTGAGGTATGCCACGTTTTCAAATCCTGGCCAAAATGGGAGTTTTAAAACATTATTTCCTTGATTGTGAATGTCACAGACTGGATATTTTACCAGGTTAGCAACAGGTTCGTAAGAAACAACACAAGCCACAAACGCGCTACAGTTCAATAACATGATAATGGTCAGAGGAAGCACGACACTGTGGAAAACAGCGACAGCAACAAGTGATATCGAATTAACACTAGAAACAGCAACTGGACTCAACAACACGCTTGTTCATTTGTCCTTTGAGCTGTTCTTGGGATATGAGGTCGTATAGATTTGTGTTTGCTGAAAGGAAATTCCTAGACTAAGGGGATGAATAATGAAAGGTGTGTGTGTGCTGCAAAGTTTGTATTGGTTTGGAAAGTATAGGCTTTCCAGAATCCTTTAGCGAATGACATAAAAAATAGTCTGTGTGTAGTTTGTTTGTGTGTCACTCCTTTTTTAGTTTGTGTGCACGTGTGCCTGTGCCCCTGTTTGCGTATATGCGCATGTGAGCATGTTAAAGTGAGTGCACACTCTGCTACTATGACCTACGACCCCTGTGACCTCTCACTACATCCCTGCCCAGAGACAGACAGAGCAAATAGTGGGTCCTCTGTTGGAGGCAGGAACCAGGAAGTCACAGGAATGTAGAGAGGAGCGTTTATAAGTCTGGGGGGTCCGTCTGTGTTCTAAACAACCCCTTGTTCCTTCTGTGTACCCAAGTCAAAAGTAGTGTACTACATAGGTGATATAGCATTGCATTTGTTTCTCAGCCTGGAGCATGTAAGGGCCTGTCTTCATGTACATGTTACATACGGACCAGACCGGGCCTAATGGTGCTTTGTTCACATTCCACACAGGCTGTATAGTCCATGTGTGGAGGAGTGTGAAGACACACGCACTCATATGACAAGCGCATCCGTGGGTGTAGCTCCTGCGCCCAGGAACGTTCACACTGTCCAACACACACGAGCGCACGCGCGGGTTGTTGAGCACTCACCCGCTTGCAGTGCCCAGGTTAGCAGAGCCCAGAGATGATCCCAGCTTTCTGCTGTCCCACAGACGTACCTCACGACTACGCATCTACACACAATCATAAATACACTGTAAAACACAAAGTACATCTACACACAGTCATGAAGGTATAAAATGTGCAGTAACGTCCTCACCTGGTCAAAGCCGGTGGTCAGGATGTGGTCCGAGTCCTTGACCCAGATGACTCGGGAGTCCTTGTTGTTCTGAAGGCACAGGGAGCTCTATACAGAGACAGGAGAACACAGAGTTTGATTGAATACCTGGGCAAAGTGGAGGTGATAGAGGTTATGAGTTGAGTCACGATGTTTTGCAGTAAAGTCTCCTCCAACAGCATGGATATTATGGCCAGAGTTGTACAGGTAAATACAGATCATTCCCAGAATACAAGACAATTTGCCTTTCACTGTTATTACAGGTATTTCTCATCTTAGTCTTGCTCATATGTGTCTTGATGATAGGTACGGCTAGTGTGCAAGATCAAGCACAAGATACCGTTTATGTCAAGAGCTGGACTCAAAGTAGGCTTGTGTGGAGTAGAGCGTGATGACAGAGTGATGAGCGGTTTGACTCGTCAAGGAAACACGAGACTACTATCTATTACTGGGTGTAAAAAACTCAAGGGACAAACCTGGCCTTGTCCCTACCAAACAATGAAAGGTTTGTTATTGTTGATCAACTCAGACAACGTCACATATGCCCCAAAGGCCAGGTTTAATTACTCCAGCGGTAGAAGTCTGTTTCTATGATACTGCAACCCCACCACCATGGAACGCGCTGTCAAAACAACATTGTTAGAATTTTAAAACAACACTGTTGCAATGCTAGACAACAGCCGTGAGGGCTGACATAGATATGTGGTCAGGGAGGAGTAACAGCGGAGGTTAGCGTAACAATCCGTTACAGTGGCTTAGGTATCACAACAGATCTCCAAAGGAAAGCTGTCAAAACAACGTTGTCTAAACGTATAAAATTGTACATAGTTGCTGCTCTCTTGACATCGATACAGGGAGGACAAAGCATTTCAAATGAGTGGCTAGTTTAACCTTTGCTTAGGTTTTACAACCTTTAATCCATCAGAACTGAGAAGAAATTGATGTCAAAACAACGTTAAAGTAACGTTAGGCTTCTGAATTCCTGGGTCAGGGTGGAGGACCCAACATGCTACAAATATTGAGCCCTGTGTGTTTGTGCACCGAGTTCACCTTAATGTGTGTTTAAGGGTCTCCAGTAACACTCCAGTAACACTCCGGTAACACTCCGGTAACACTCCGGTAACACTCCGGTAACACTCCGGTAACACTCCGGTAACACTGCTCCCGTCAACAAGACTTGAGTTCCATATGCAGTGGCTTTCAAAAAATTCTACATCCGTAGACATTACCACATTTTACAAATTCAAAAAAGATCATTACTTAATGCATACGTATTGATCCGTTTCATTTAAAAATTTGGTCAAGCAATTAAAGCCATGAGTCTATAAATCTACTTGTTCCATATAGATTCATTGTTGTGCAATCTTCTCTCGATTCCTTAATAATGGATTTCACTGTGTTCTGGGGGATATATTCAATTCCTTGGAACTGTTCTTAAAGCGTAACCCTTACTGAAACTACCTTCATTTTTCTGTGGGAAATCTATTTAACAAATTTTGTGACTTGGTTCCACCGCAGCTCATTTCATACTTATGCAATTAATTATTTTCTGTGTAATATTTGTCATTCATTGAGAACAACTTGTCATTTTGTTGTAAAAACTCCTGACTTAATCCATTTTAAGTTAAGTCCAAGGAGGGAAACCTTTGAGAAACGCTCATTGGAACCAACAGTTTGCATAGGCAGAAGGTCTTGTCCCTTCCAAATTACTGGTGTTGTTTTTATGACCCGTCTGTCACTGAGCCAATCATCAAAGGAGCGTGACACCATGGACGCAACAATAAACAGAGGATCGCCACGTGTCTGTGTTGTTAATGTATTTAAGGAGAGCCGCAGATCATCCAGCGACACTAATCATACTGCTGTAAGGCAGAGGAAACGTCAGCAAGGGTAAAACCTGAGCTTCTATGTAGCAAAGTGAAAAGGCCTCTCAGTATGGCTTTTTCGCTTTACTTAGTGCAAGAAGAATCTCTAGACTAATTATTATATGTAGGAACAAACCAATATTTAAATGTATTCAGCTTGAATTCATTTGTCTTTTTACCACCTTTTTAAACCATATAAGTGGATTTCAGAGCTGATTCTCACTGTGGGAAGATGTGTGAAGAGTGAACATATGCATTTTTGAATATTGGATATTCTACAAGAAAATCCATCCAACCGGGTGTTGAAGATAGACATAAACCTTAGCTGCAATGTTGGTCTAATCGAGTTTTGATAAAAATCTCACATCTCTGCTCGCCTCTTTTCATGTCCAACATCATCATTTTGCAACACTCCCAGGCCCGCAAATGATGTTTTCTCCATCAGTTACAAAGGAAATGTCATGCTAAGTCAAAGTAAAAATCAGGCCATAGTTGCATGCATTCACCCACAGTCACTTTTTCAACCATTTATACTGAAAACACATATCGTGTTGGTCACAGATACACAGGTTCTGGGAAAATGCTAGAATTGACAGATTCCAGATTCCAGCATTGCGAGGTGATAGGTCAGTACAGGGAGGTAGATGTTAGACTGTGGAACACTGTTCTCTATTGATTTCAATGGAATGGAATCCGATTGGTCCTTGCTCACTCCCAAGGGTCATCACACTAAACTGAACGTCCAAACCAAAACAAAGGCCGTTCAATACACCAGGCCAAGGCTGCAAATTACTTTATTTATGTGTGTGTATGCGTGCGTGTGTGTGTACAGATATTCCAACTCTTGTCTATTTGAAATCCATGTAGCGTGAAGCACATCATTCATCGTCAAGGCTACAGCTTCCATTGTGCTGTGTGACACTACAGTTCAAGATTAGATTTATCACACCATGACTAAACTGTGTAACATATGAAGCATATGTTTGACGCCTGCGTGTCAACATTTTAGCAGTACAATTCTAAGGTACTGTAATGGAAGATAGCTGTAGGAGATCAACCAAATCACAGCTACATACCAAAGCTTGTATCAAACACCATCTGTGAGGTACAGGGAGAGCTCAGAAGAAGTGTTGGGCTCTTGGTTCGGCTCCAGATATAAACACACACCGAGCCAAAAATGTTTCTTAAGCAACGTGGATAACAAACAAAGACGGTCGCTGGATAATATGTCTTTAATAATATAAACACTACAGCTACTATGAAAGGGTGATCTTTCGGTTGGTACCGTATGGCAATGCCTTGTAGAGGTAACGGCACTTATAAGGTGTCTGTCGGCCCATCTCTCTCTCTGTCTGTATCTGTGTTGGGGGAAGGGTGGGTCGGGCGTCTGCCGCAGGATGAGTAATATCACTGAAATAAAGTCTGGGTAGGGAGGGGTCCACAACAAATGAGTTCCCAGTGGAGCGACAGGTCAGAAGGAAGAAGAGCAAAGCATGAAATAAACCGATGAGGGAGAGAAGCGTCATGCTCCGTCCTGCTGCTATACGGCCGACAGCCAGTCCATCAGGGTCAATAAAACACAGAGCTGGCATTCAAACCTTCTACTGGGCTTTATTGTACAGGCTTTTCTCTTGGCTGGTGCTGAACCTTGCCATAAAATTAGTGTTGACTGAAGGCAGCAATGGAAGAATCTGGTGCATGTGTTAAACTGCCAAAACCTGATATCTGGAATAATCTCTCTTTTATCACGTGTTACATTGGAACACTGCTATAAAGTTAAAGGACCATTGTCTGTAACTTGTCTAGAACTGAATAATCCTGTAATGGTAGGTCAAAGTTGTCTGCATGTTATTATCAGATCAAGAAACATTATCTGAGAATAGAAAATCATTATGCCTTGTCAAAATCCATGTTTAGTCACATTACACCCGGGACATTTAAATCAATTAAATTTAACTTTTGTAAGCTATATTTACACATTATAAAATAACATTTACAAAAATTCTGAACAATTATTTCAATTTATTAGTGAAATACCTGGTTTGGATAAGTGATCAGCCCCATAGAGTAACCATTATAAACTTGTTCAGATACAACCAGTCACTTCCAAGATTACACACCGACTGCCCCCCCACTTGACATCAATTGTAGTGGTTTGATAACTTCATCAGAAAACCGGCTGTTCCATGATGAGTCCATTAATAACAGTGCAGGGCAAAGCAAATAATACACCATGGTTGGAAAGGTGCTTTCAGAATGGCTCTGTATACATGAAGCTGGCCTGTGTGGCAAGAAAGAAGCCTGTTCTGAAAAAGGACCATAGGGAGTCTCGTTTTCATTTTTAAAAAACACTTGAAAGATTCTAATACCATGTACGCAAATTTTTTCATGGTCAGATGAGACCAAGATTGAACTTTTTGGACTGAACTGCAATCGTTATGTTTGGCGAAAACAAACAAAAAAGGCAGAGCCCAATCTAGGTGCGCTAAGCTAATAGAGGCTGATGGCTTTAATTAAAGTGAAAAGTTGCTTTACCAAGGATTAAATCATGGGACTGATCACTTTCCAACTCTGTCATTCAAATTCTATTTTTTTTACATTTCCTAACTGTTGAATTTTTATCTTTACAGGATGTGTACATAAAACTGGAACAAAAATATATATACATTTTTGTAATGGGTTTTGATTTCAAGACCAAAAAGTGACTATTTTTAGGGTATAATGATTTTCTATAGGCACTTACTATCCAGCTTCAACACAGAGAAAAGTAAATGTTGATATAATATCCTTGCCTGAACAGAATTGTTTTGCTGGCTTAATTTCCTAATGTCCTTCAGTTTCACACAGGAATCACCAACCTGTATAGCTCAAATGGTACTGAGGTGGTTACAACTTTAGGGTTTTCGGTTCAAATACCTAAGGGACCAGTATGGAAAAAATGTCAACTTATGAAATCCCTATCATCAGTTCTTCATAAAATGAAGGGTGTTGTACAAACGTTATTCGGCCATTAGGTCATCTCTCCAATAAGACTATCCAAACAAGGCATTACCCATGTGTCCTGGCTTTGGCCCCACCCATTGGTTTCTATGACAAGTCACAATGAGTCAGCATCACTGTGTAGGTAGTTAGATTTAGACTGATTTCAGAGAACACTCTAGAAGTATCTAGCATCTGTGGGTCTCAGGTAGTACTTGACCTGACCAAGAAATATGTGGAGAGGGGACATTTTTGTCTCTGGTTTTGTCATAAAGTAATGAATCGCTTGAAAAAAGTCCCACTGCAACTAAATGGGTAATTAAATTAAAGTTCCTCCTACAGTTCAATGTTGGATCCTCCCTGGTCCATGTTGGGGAGGAAACCGCCTCAGTGGTGCAGAGGCTTTAACTGACCGTGTCACACCATGACAGGATGACACACACACAAAGGCATGTGTATAACACACACTCATACTGACAGGTAACAAAATAATAAAAGGATGAAGGACCATAAGGAATGCAGAGGTGGCGGGGGGCATTGTCCTAACATGGTTTTGGTCCACTTGTCCCCTTAGCAGGAATAGTCACTGCAAATCATTAAAGTTATTCTGAGTGATTACACGCCATGGTGAAACATTTTTATCTTGATGGGTGTGGTCTATACCATGATCCACAGGGAATGAGGGGTCACTGAGTGGTTTGATGAGCATTAAAATTATATGAATCATATGCTATGGCCTTCACAGTCACCAGACACAACCCAACTGGACTCCTACTGTATGGGTGATTTTGGAATAACGTGTTTTTTGTTTCGTTTTTTATTAGGGACCATGTACAATTTTAAACATAAACCATTTAATGCATTGTACCAGAGTTAGCCTCAGGCTAATTTACATCGGCAGTCACCAGTTTATCCGCGCTTTCTTCCATCATCATCAAAACACCAAATGAGGGAAAATATTTTGCTAGAATGGTGTTCCATCCCTCCAGTAAAGTTCCAGAAGCCCCTAGAATCTACACCAATGCGCACCCTATCCCCATCACGCTAACGTTAACTTTAACCTAACCGTTATGCCTAAACTTAATGCAGCTCCCGTAATCCATAAACCCTAAAACTAAAATGAACTCCAATTTAAGGACCTGCATGTAAAGCCTGGAACAGCCCTACACACAAACACAAAACATGACTAAATGGGCCCAAAGGTAATGTTAGACCTGAGAAGTCAACTACATTCAGACAGTTGGTCAGAGAGCCAAATTTTTTGGTTTATACATGCAACTGTAAATGGCATACCTTGATAACAATAATCCATGATTATTTCTTTGTGGTACTTATTGTGAGCAGTTTGAACACATTTTCTTGTGAATTTCTGGTGATTAAAAAATACACTCACCTAAAGGATTATAAGGAACACCATACTAATACTGTGTTTGACTCCCTTTCGCCTTCAGAACTGCCTTTATTCTACATGGCATTTATTCAACAAGGTGCTGAAAGCATTCTTTAGAAATGTTGGCCCATATTGATAGGATAGCATCTTGCAGTTGATGGAGATTTGTGGGATGCACATCCAGGGCACGAAGCTCCCGTTCCACTACATCCCAAAAATGCTCTATTGGGTTAAGATCTGGTGACTGTGGGGGCCATTTTAGTAGAGTGAACTCATTGTCATGTTCAAGAAACCAATTTGAAATGATTCGAGCTTTGTGACATGGTGCATTATCCTGCTGGAAGTAGCCGTCAGAGGATAGGTACATGGTGGCCATAAAGGGATGGACATGGTCAGAAACAATGCTCAGGTAGGCTGTGGCATTTAAACCACCACCACCAGCCTGCACAGTGGTAACAAGGCATGATGGATCCATGTTCTCATTCTGTTTACGCCAAATTCTGACTCTACCATCTGAATGTCTCAACAGAAATCGATACTCATCAGACCAGGCAACATTTTTCCAGTCTTCAACTGTCCAATTTTGGTGTGTTCTTGCAAATTGTAGCCTCTTTTTCCTATTTGTAGTGGAGATGAGTGGTACCCGGTGGGGTCTTCTGCTGTTGTAGCCCATCAGCCTCAAGGTTGTGCGTGTTGTGGCTTCACAAATGCTTTGCTGCATACCTCGGTTGTAACGAGTGGTTATTTCAGTCAAAGTTGCCCTTCTATCAGCTTGAAGCATTCTCCTCTGACCTCTAGGATCAACAAGGCATTTTCACCCACAGGACTGACGCATACTGGATGTTTTTCTCTTTTCACACCATTCCTTGTAAACCCTAGAAATGGTTGTACGTCAAAATCCCAGTAACTGAGCAGATTGTGAAATACTCAGACCGGCCCGTCTGGCACCAACAACCATGCCACGCTCAAAATTGCTTAAATCACCTTTCTTTCCCATTCTGACATTCAGTTTGGAGTTCAGGAGATTGTCTTGACCAGGACCACACCCCTAAATGCATTGAAGCAACTGCCATGTGATTAGTTGAGTAGATCATTGCATTAAGGAGAAATTGAAGAGGTGTTCCTAATAATCCTTTAGGTGAGTGTATATACATGCTGAAAAAAACTGCTGTTTAGTTCCCTAAAAATAATTGGCTTTTACCGAACCCTGCAATACAGCCTTGTCAACATATGCATAGAATCAACTCTAAAAAGATGTTCTGCGACAAATTTGGAGGGGAAAAAACACAGCAGTTTTGTCCTTCATAAATCTCACCCAGCCATCTAGTCACCCAGTGTCTAGACCACCTGACCTCTGCAGAATTTCTGCATCTCAAATGACCTAATACAAAATGAACACACAAAGTGCACCAGGCTGTGATTTAGGACACGGGGAATGCAATTTACCATTACAGCAACACATAAACCTTTTCTCAGTTTCCACTGCCAGCTCCAGGACAGAAGGCAAAGAAACTGCAGTAATATTAAACAGAACCCTGCGCTTTCACACGCACGTTAGCTATAGATCTGGCGGCCCAAAGTTGTTGATGTCATGGTGTTCATAAAGCCCATACTAGATCCAATGGCACGCTTATATCGCAGAGGCGAGGCCACACAGTGATGATGTCAGAGTCGAACAGCGCTAACCGTGGTAGTGCAGCTGTGAGTGTGTGGCTCAGAGGCTACGGGGCCGGGGGGGCTATCCATCCGGTTATAGAACACTCCCCCCGTCCACCGTTCAAATAAACAGGGGTTCAGATGGAGTGGGGGAGCTCTTGGCGTAACCTACAGAGTGAAGGCTGCTGCTGACACCACAAGGCACCACACCACATTTTGTGTGTGTTGTTTCCCTTTGCAGGAGAATAAGGCGGAAAGGAGCTCTGACTCTGAGGAATCTGCTCTCCAAAGGTCAGAGGAAGGGTGGAGAAGAGAGGTGGTGCGTGACTCAAAGGGCTGAAAGGGGCCGTGAAGATGAGGTGCACAGGGTACACCTGTCTGAGCCATGGGGTCACTGACCGGCCAATGGGAGAGGCCCCTCCCATAAAATGACAGCCATCAGTCATCTGTGAGGTTAATTATACTAGCTATAGGCAGGGGTTAACAGTAACAGCTCAGGCATCTGTGAGGTTAATTATACTAGCTATAGGTAGGGGTTAACAGTAACAGCTCAGTCATCTGTGAGGTTAATTATACTAGCTATAGGTAGGGGTTAACAGTAACAGCTCAGTCATCTGTGAGGTTAATTATACTAGCTATAGGTAGGGGTTAACAGTAACAGCTCAGTCATCTGTGAAGTTAATTAAACTAGCTATAGGTAGGGGTTAACAGTAACAGCTCAGTCATCTGTGAGGTTAATTATACTAGCTATAGGTAGGGGTTAACAGTAACAGCTCAGTCATCTGTAAAGTTAATTAAACTAGCTATAGGTAGGGGTTAACATTAACAACTCAGTTATCTGTGAGGTTAATTATACT
>JACXGM010005149.1:0-20828 GCA_016801145.1 Umbra pygmaea
GGTTCAACAATTCACATGGTTATACCATGAACACCGCTCACACTATATAATTTGCGTACACGAAGTCAGACCAGACGTGAGATTTTATCGCAGCCTACGATCACGTTCAAATTGATAAATCCCTTGCGTTTCGTAGGAATCACCGTACGCCCGTCGTACGCCTGTTTTAGGTCGTACGCACGTTTCATAAATGAGGGCCCAGGTTTTTAAAAGTAGTTTTGCAATCATGAAAATCATGTAATGGATCTTTGATCAGAATTTTTATTATAATAGGAATTACAAAAGTATAGAATGAACAATAAACACTTTTATTGTAACTTCTTCATACAATACCGAAATTAAATAGATTCAGTCGCAAATTAATCATTTACATAATATCTTTTTATGTTTGACAGAGTCTTTTAACCAAAACAAAGCTGTCACTTAAATGTCACCATGGTAACAGACAGTGTATTTGTCTCTCTGTCAGAACATATCTGGCAGATGCTATCTTGAATCTGACCATTCTTTTTTAGCAGTTGCATTATAAAACCTAACCAATATTCAAACAAATTGAACAAAAGCGATTGAAATAGTCCAACGCAACGGATGCTTTAAATGGTTTCCCCAAATTCAACTGCAAAAGCAACTGATAATGTTTTCTCCAGTCTCAAAATGATTTATTAAATGTGATCATAATACTGCAGCGTTAGCCTCTTTACCCTGACTGACCAGCAAGACTAGGGCTAATTTCAAGGTTTTACTGCTAAACTACAAGGCAGTACATGGACATTCTTCTACTTACCTCTCATAATTGGTCCTGCCGTACACACTTATAGGTACGCTCAGACCACAAGACGCGGGCCTCCTTACTGTTCCTAGAATTTGTAAACAAACAGCTGGAGGCAGGGATTTTTCCTATAGAGCCTCATTTATGTGGAATAATCTGCCAGCTCATGTGACAACCCTTGTCTCAACATTTAATTATTTGCTGAAGCCTCGTCTCTTCAGTAAGGTCTATGATTTAATGTAGTCTGGCCCAGGGGGTTGAAGGTGAATGGCAAACTACTGAATTGATGATCCAACCATGTTCATTTTTTCTGGCAGGCTCCCCACTCTCCACTGGGATATCCTCACTTTTACAGCTATTCAGGGGCTGAGTCACTGGATTACACGTATTGTCCCTTGATGTCCCTTCACATGTGAGATTATACACTGTGTGGACTATACTCCGCCCTCTTTCAGGATGGTTGGTAGGTGAGAATACACTGTGTGGACTATACTCAGCCCTCTCTCAGGATGGTTTGTAGGTGAGAATACACTGTGTGGACTATACTCAGCCCTCTCTCAGGATGGTTGGTAGGTGAGAATACACTGTGTGGACTATACTCAGCCCTCTCTCAGGATGGTTGGTAGGTGAGAATACACTGTGTGGACTATACTCAGCCCTCTTTCAGGATGGTTGGTAGGTGAGAATACACTGTGTGGACTATACTCCGCCCTCTTTCAGGATGGTTGGTAGGTGAGAATACACTGTGTGGACTATACTCAGCCCTCTCTCAGGATGGTTTGTAGATGAGATCACACTGTGTGGACTATACTCAGCCCTCTTTCAGGATGGTTGGTAGGTGAGAATACACTGTGTGGACTATACTCCGCCCTCTCTCAGGATGGTTTGTAGATGAGATCACACTGTGTGGACTATACTCAGCCCTCTTTCAGGATGGTTGGTAGATGAGAATACACTGTGTTGACTATACTCCGCCTTCTCTCAGGATGGTTTGTAGATGAGAACACACTGTGTTGACTATTCTCAGCCCTCTTTGAGTCATTGGTAGATGAGAATACCCTGTGTTTACTATTTTCAGCCCTCTCTCAGAGTGGTTGTGATCTGTTTGTGTCCTTTTTGGTGGTGCAGTTCTTGGCAATGTGGGTGGGTCTGAATCCTGGCTGCTTGGTCCTACCTCCTTGTTCTTGTCCAAATTTTCCCCACTAACCCTGCTACAGCGGCAGCTACGCAACCCCCCGACAGATGCTGGATGGTGAAGGGCGCTCACTTGGTTAATTCAACCACATGTCGCCCAGTCACTGATTTATTTCGCACTGCTCATCCAACATGAAAGCCTTTAGCCAGATCATGCACAGGGTGATTACACTCACCGAGTATTTTTCTGTGATTGGAGAGTGGCGCTGGAGAGTGGCATGGCAAGGTAGATAATCCAACTTACCTACCCCAAATACCATGTTGTGCTATGCCAATATGCCTTGTGTTGGAAGCCCGGTCAAATTCGGAGAAGCCATATTCAGATTCAAACCACCTGCCCGAGGTTTCATTTTGCGGTGCCACATCCCGAGTACCCCCTGTCTCAGTCTCAAGATGTTATGCTGCAATAGTTTATGTACCGGTGTACCAGGGTCATTCTGTCCTGTTTGTCCCCACCAGGGGCGTCAGACTGGGGTAAAACCAATACTGATTACCAGGGCTCATAGGGAGAGAGGGCACTTAAAAAGTCTGGAATATATTTTATATATATTACATGGGGGCCCACCAGGACTTTTGTGACAGGGGACTAGGTACGATTTAATCTATGTGACTGACATTTACTATATAAAATAAATTTGGTCTGTCCTAAAAACAGTTGGGCCAGTTGTGTGCTTTCTTGGTAGAGTACAATAACATTGTTTTCCACAAAATTAATCTTTATTTAAAAAAATTATATCTAGCACATTAGTTGGGACAGTGACCCTATTGAGGAAGCTTTCCGGTGAGCATGTCCCTGAGTGAGAGAGCTGCCTGATTAGTGAGTCACACATCTAGTCAGAACGACTGTTGCCTTGTTAGCCTATAATGTTCCTTGTTTGTGACAAAATTGACAAACCCCTATGACATCTGACTTGCAATTATTTTGTGATTTCTCTTTCCGTCTCCCAGTTTTAGGCTACATTTTGAAAGTTACATTTCAATAACATTCAGAAATTGAACTCTAGAAGTTCATTTTTAATCGTCAAAACATCAGTTAAATAAGTTATGGCCGATCTATTGCTGATTGGTGCACTTGGCTCATTAACAGTTTTCTATTACATTATTTCACTATCCTACCACATCTATTTAAGTTAAAAAAATATGGCTATATGGTAAATAGGGAAATACCAAAATAGGCTATTTGTCATTTTAATCAGATCAATGCGCTGCAAGATTTTGATGATGGCTGTCGTCCATCGTCAATAGACTAGGCTAACTGTCCTATTGCCCAGCCCTAGCTGATGGGCCTCCTGATTGATTCTGACCCCTCTGATGGTTTCTTCCTAAATCCCACATACTTGGGAGTTTTGTCCTAGACACTGTGCTTCAATTCTTATTGTTGCTTACTCTTTGGGGTTCTAGGCATGGTCGATGTAAAAAATGCTTTATAAAATACATTTGATTTGGTTGATTGACTCGTGCCGCAGGAGTCTGCCTCGCATATTGCATCTATAGGTGCCTACCTACTCGCAGGTCGGCCATGTCACATGTCCAAGATTATGTTGTCAGTGAAAATAACATGCATGTTGATGCCTTTCCTCTTCCCAAGTCAGTAGAGACAGCAGCAGATCAAGCCTCTCTGTCAGAGGTTAACCTCGGAAAATATCTCTGTTTCATTTATCCCCCTGCTTCAATTCACACTCTCTTTCGTCTCGACATTATATGGAGAGCCCTGTGTCTCTGGCTGGCAGATCAGAGAGCTGGGAGTCTGTTTGTACTCTGCCCTACTGTGCTGTAATGTAAATTCACCCAGTGACTTTATAAGATCCAGAGAGGTGTTCGGTTAAGAACAGGGGGGATTTGGAGGGATGCCATGCGGATGCGGGGCCGGTTGGGTGTTTGTGGGGTTGGTCATGCTTGGTGGGAGGGATGTGCTTTTGAGCGGTCCGGGGTGTATGGGGGGATAGAAATATAATGTGCATTCGTTTGTTCATATTACTGTAAACTGTAATTAAAAATAAGAAATGAAGGCGGGCGCTGGACTGTTGAGGGAGACAAATGTTGTCGGCGCTCCAGGATCTGCAAACAAATCAGTAATCCAGGCAGACGCACTGTGATATATTGTGTGTGTTGCATGTGTGAGTGTGTTGCATGTGTGTGTGTGTTACATGTGGGTGTGTTAGCTGAGTGGAGAAGATTGATTAATATTCTTTCATTAGAGGCCTGGCAGATGGAGTGTTGAGTGGCCAGGGTCGTTCTGATCTCTAGGAGAACAACTTATCTCTCTTCTCTGAGTTGTAGTTCAGTGGTTTGTTTAGTAGTAATGTTCAACGCTGTAATGTTTTAAAGATCTATTCTAGATAGTGATTCTACAGAACAGCTTGTCAACCGTCTCCCTAATCCCCACCAATTGTTTTGTTTTACACTAAGCTGGCACACCGGATTGAATTAACCTGTTAAACTAATCATATCCACTGATTAAGTGGAGTCAATCAATATTACCCTATGTAACAGGCAGCTGCATAGTGCCCTGTATTCCACTGCTGGTTTGCTTTTAAAGCGATGGAAGAACAATGCTGCTGGAAGTGGTGTTGGAGGGCCAGTAGGGGGCACTCTTCCCTCTGGTCTAAAGATCATTCCCAAATGATGGGGACATCTGCCCTGCGTAGGGTTCCGTCTTTTGGATAGGACGATAATCAGTGTTCTGTAGTCAAATTCCCAGGTCAGGGCTAGAAGGGATACACCTCATGTCAAAGTGTCCCGAAACTCTTTCGAGAGTTTGAAGATGACGTAGATATGGATTGGAACCAGTAATAGGGACTTGGTTCTACTGTTTAATATCCTTTAATTCTGAAAGAAGAAATGGTTTTACACCCTAAAAATAGATATTACCATCACAGTTTTAACTAGGGGTGTGCTGGTTTTGGAATTGTTGATGATGGTTATGACGTTAACAATACCGCCGTCGCGGGGGGGTGTGGCGTTGGTCTGTTCTAAGACTGCCCGATTGCCGCACACAACTTAGTTTTAATTGCCTTTGAATAATTAATGAGCAGACAATAATTACTCGCTATACGTGTATTTAGGATTAACAGCAAGCCAACTAGCAATGAACGTGCTTTGTATTAAGTAGCTAAATCACACACAGTTAACAAAAGTACTTACATTCTCTAAAAGCTGCATGAAAATGAATTAGTAAATTACAAATGATAAAATCTAATTACCTTTACCAAAGAATAAAAGATTAATAACAACTGTTGTAATAACAGTGGGCCATATTCAACTGCCTTTAATTTAGTCACACCATTGTCTAACCCCCTCAGTCAAGTAAAGTACGCTGACTTGTTCAGTTGGTGAGGCAAATGGGTAAAGTACGACTGAAGCAAGCAATGCCAGACCCTGAGTCACCAAATTTATTTAAAAAATGTGGCCGTGGCTAGTGATTCATGGACTGGAACCAGGCATCTGTTAGATGTGTTTTTTAGCACAAATAGTACACCAAAATGCTCAGTTAAGTAAGTGTAGGCTTCCAATCGATGATCAAGATAACTCGCTAACTTGACAATGACTACATTGAAACTTGCCCCTCCTGTCGAGTGCCACACCTGGCTGTGTACTCTCGTCTGCGAAAGGTTCTCCGACTTCTTGTGCGCTGGAGTCATGCTTGTATGACTGCACTACATTGGGAACACTTATGGCTGCCCTTTTAAAGCTCTCATACTAGGCTCGCTGAGCCGCCACAATGTCCCGCAACGAAGATAAAAGTTGCATGGTGTTTAAATGTTAATGTCATGTTTCAGTATCAATTATGGTGTCCCAGAAATGTGTCACGCAACTTTGTTTCACTTCTCCAAATGATCTAATTTGGGACCAAGTGTAGTAGCTTTATATCTTGTTTCCCGTAATATTTCCAGAATGCCCGAGTGCTCTGCTGTGTAGTCGAAAATGATATCAGTGTCACTTTGACATCAGTGTTAGGGAAAACGTTACCCCATCTATGTGTAGACGGACCAAAATGCATATAGTGACTGTATCATATAAAAGAATATCATCAGCTGTGGCGTTCTTTGTTCTCTGCCCCATAAGCTCTATAAATATGTCAAATATTGTAGACGATAGTTGCGAAACACAGCCTTCACCTTTCCCGACAAACTTGTGGATGTGTTCCGTTAAGAACGGGTCAAATTGAAATAGAACCTCTAGTATTCCAAGATCATTTGCGTTGTGAGGTGACCCTAAAACCCCACCATCCCCCCTGAATGCAAGTCCTCTCTCCCTCAAAAACCTGATGACTGACACCGCTCTTTTCAAAACTTCTTTCCGGTATTGCTTCTCTCCATCCGTTTGTTTCATCAACTCAGAGTCTACATTGGTGCTGCCCTTTGATCGCTGGTGAACTGCAGCATAAAGGCTCGATGCTCCACACTCCTCTCGTGTTCTCCTATCCTGTCTGAATGCTTCCAATTAGGGCTGGGCGATATGGTTGAAAACTCTATCACGATATTAGTGTTTCATATCGTTCAATATCGATAATTATTGATGTGTTTTATGACCTATTCAGAATAAGGAGCAGGAAAAAAAATATTAAATTTAAACATTTTTATTTTGAATTTATCCTTCCACTGATTATAATCCCCTCAGTTATAAAGACAGAAATGTCAACACAACCATGGAAAACACTCAAATAATTAAAATGTAAACATAGGTCTGATATCACAATGAACACTTAACAATTATTTGTTACACTAAGGTGGAAAATTTGAATACTTAAGAAATGATTAATGAAGTGTAATAAAAAAGTGTTAAATATAAACAGAGAAACCTGAGACCTGAGAAGGTGGGGAAAACAAGTTGGTGATATACCTACCAGTCTTGGTGGGGATGGCGGTTTTGCATAATTTGCAGACGACATTGGTCTGACTACAGCCAGACTTTTAAAAAACAAAAAACTGCCATACTGGCGAGCTGACTTCTCCTGTTTGGTTTTTTAACAATTTCCTCGCTCGCTGCGGCACTAATTTTCCACTTATCAATATTAGTTTCAGTTATGGAAGAATCCAACACGACTCACGAGACAGTAATATTGCGCAACCAAACTTGATACTGTTAAATGATTGGCTGTTAGCGTGTCACTCGCTAGGTTGCTAGGTTACCAGAGAGTGAGTGCCTTAGTTTATGCAACCAAAACTGCTTCGCAACCGCTGGTTTCTTCCGACAAAGCAAAGGAAAAAATCAAAAGTTTTATCGAATACATTTTTTATTGATATTGATTACGTGTCTATTGTGAGACATATCGTTATCGTTTTATCGCACAGCCCTACTTCCAATCACTAAACCCTTCAACATATGCATTGTTTTTGTTGGATGGCAAAGCAGTATACAGTACACAACCTGTTGAAGGATAGCACAGTAGCCACTGTCTAGACAGAGTCGGTCCATTTGGCATTGTGCTACTAACTAAATTGTTTGTAAAACTCTCCACTCTTGCTTATTTTTCTTATTTTTCTTTTCTTTTTGAAGCACCGCTGTTCCAGCATTTTTGATCCACAATTAACACATAGGCCTTCAAACAACATTATAAATCACATACTGTATTTCATATGTCATGCTAGTTTAGATGAAACTAAAAATTTCAAATCGCAACTTAAATTTCATTGGACAACATTTTATATTTTAGAATGCTGTCATTGGTTTAAGAAAAAAGTTGTATTGTTTTTGAAATATAGCAGTGCCTGTGGCCTACAATTTTCATCCAGAATCATTTCTGCACAATTTCAATGGTGTTAGGCAATTGCCAATTGGTTTTGCCTTAATTTTGTAAATATTATATAATGTGCTTTTATATGAAGTTATTGTCAACAAATTAAAAGTTACATTTATATGAAGTCATTTACTAATTAGTTTTCTCAAAAGCGAATGGAGGGAAAAGCTAAACAAAAATACAGAACGCAATTCTTTTTATTGTGCATGTCTCACGCTGTACCATCTAGTGTCATACAGTTTCTCCCCTGAGCTAGCACATCTAAGTATGAGTATGGTGAGTGGTGGCGACCCACAAGAGTTAGAGGACCCGCCGACCTCTAAGATGGCAAGTTTGGGAAAACTTCAGTTTCCCAGTCAGTTACAGTCATAGATTGTATATATTGGTTACAGTAGTACAGGCGATAGAGTGATGGATAAGATGAGGACTGTGTGTCAGCGTTGTTCAGCAGCTGTTGGGTATATGAGTGGAAATACATCTAACATGCTAACAGATATCCGACACAATCACCCAGATTTGCTAGCTGCGGAGACTGTATGACACTAGATGGTACAGCTTGAGGCATGCACAATAAAAAAAAAATGCGTTCTGCATTTTTGTTTAGCTTTTCCCTCCATGGTACATTCCCTCTGGTGTAGTTTCATCATCCATACGATGGAATGGATGATTACGTCAGACTCAAATGTTTTCTGTTAAGATGCTGAAGACGTACTGTCGTCATGCTATTATTGTGTTAAGCTATTTCGATGTTGCAATAGACACTGAGTTTTCGTTTTAATTACGTTTGAACTGATTCCAACCTTTGGACACTGTCGTTTTCTCCATCCTGGCTTTCTCTTAGCCCCTCACTATTTACGCTCTCTTCAGTTTCTAATCTGCGCCGTCAGTCTTCATGGCATGTGTCGCCAGCAGCGTCAGCTTGGAGTGCGACAGTAAAATCATCAGTGCGAAAACACTGTGCGCGATACAACGTTGGTAACATTGACTAAAATAAGCTTTGAGGCAAATCATTTTGTGTCGATGCTTTTTTGTAATCGAGTTATTCGAGTTATTCGAGGAATCGTTTCAGCCAATATAAGTGGTGGCCACTGTATAGTTATAAAAATGCATTGGACAAAGATATGGAATATAATAATAATAACATAACCTCGCTACGATCAACATTTAGTTTGCAAAATTGAAACTAAATGTTGATCGTAAACTGTTGAACTCATAAACTGTTGAAAGACATGTTTGCTCCGCATCATGTAAAACTCAACTTGTAAATAATTATGTCCATGGCAAAGCAATGGTAATGCTGCAAATAAGGTTTAAGGTTTTAAGGTACACAGCAAAAAGTCCAGTGTTAAATCAACACCTTAAGTGTTAAATTAACACTCTCAGTGTTTATATAGCTCCACTGAATTCAACACTGGACTTTTTCTTTCAAAGTTTCTTTTTCTTTCATAAATTTGCATTTATGAAGACAGAATCCTCTCACTAACATTATCTTAACTAATGAGGTAGCTGTCTAGTCAATAGTTTGTTGTGTTGAAAATATTTTTCTTTGGTATAAATAAAAAAAATAGACTGATTGTAGTTATACCTGCGCATATATGCTTTTGTCTTTCTCCATAGTTGAATGACGAGTAAATTTATCTTAACATGAATATGTCTTTCCAATCTTCTACATTTCACTTTATTTCTTTCGAGCTGCATGGCATGCTATTATGTAGCCACTTAGTTGTAGTAAAGAATGAGAAGGCTCTCAGTTGTCGTTAGTTTCAATTAACATGTGTTTGTCTTTCATACACTGACAATACAGTGGTTCGGAGCTGAGTTAAACATCACCACACTCATTCAGCCCAATCTCCCCCGAGTCTCAAAAAAAATTGGGCTGTGGTCCAAGATTACAAACATATGCTGATTTACATTCTAGAAAGAGGGAAGGAAATTGGCAGTGAGCATTCTTTGAATCTGGATATCAAAATTTAACAGGGCAAGTACACTAGATATTGTTTTCCGTTCATGTATTTATGAATACACTGCCGTTAGAAGTAGCACATACTGTATATAAGGAGCACTTCAGGTGGTGAATGATCCAATTTAAACAATCCAGGTACATCTAACATCTGGTACCAGGACCTTCTTAATTATGTAGGTATTATCTATTGAGAGACGCATGGAAAGGACAGAGTGGGTGTGTTCAGGGACCTGGTGTGAATCTATTAAGAGGAACAGTGTGAGGGCTGAGGGGAGGAGGGGAGCGAGGAAACAACCTTCTCTTCATCTTGACGGCCACTCCTTCCTTCTTTCAGATGTTGCTTGTATTTCTCCTCTGCTTCTGTGTTGCCAGGGCCGAGCCTTGGTGAGGCTAGCAGATCTTGGAGCTGCCCTCTCCCTCTCCCAACACCTGGGTTTTCTCCGAGCGCATGTCCTCCTCCTGGGACTTTTCCTTTCTCTTATCCCTATTTATGAGCTCTCAATCGGTGACAGCTGTACAGGGGCAGAGGTTGAGATAGTGGTTGCCCACGAAAGGTTCTGAAACGTGCTAGCTTTCTTGGGACATTAGGCAGGGGTGCGTTCACTCCAAACTATGTTTAGACCATATAGTGTATATTGTATTGTTTCCAATCAGAGTGGATATCGTCTTCATGATCAGGTAGCAACCATCATTTTAGATTTCTTACTAAAAGGGAATTGTCACACCACTCCCTTTGGCAGAAGTTTTCAAGTTGATTGCTTAACCATATATACATTATCTTTCTTAATCCACTGTTTGAGAGCCTTTGTGTTCTAAAAGATGAAATTAAAACCTGGTTTTTCTCCCATTTGTTGTTGCTAGAAAATCTCACATAGCTTGTTTTTTGGTAGAAATTTGCAAGTGTGTCTGGCGTAATAGACAGCATTATTAACAGTCACCCTACATGAGCCGTGTCCACTATCCCATCACTTAAATGTCCAAAAAAATCTAATTTGGATTACAAAACAGCCCACCATGGCCAGCAGGCTGCTCAAATCACATCAGACAAAGAAACAGCCCAGTGCCTTCAATCCAATGGAGAACGAACAGTGTCGTTAGCAGTGACAATCTTCAAGTAGCCCTCTGCATCCAGGAGTCTATCTAAATACCTCCTTTAGCCAGGGGACGCCGATTGAAGCCTGGCAGAGAAGAGAAACACCACTCTATGACCATGGAACTTCAAGAACTATGTCCACTCAAGGTTAAACATTTGCTGGCCATTCAATAAAGATGTGACGGCAAAAGCAATAATCCCATTGATAGCAATTTTAAATGATGTCAGTACCACTTGCAGTCTCTCAAAGGCAACGGCAAAGCCATTGTCAAGGACTCTGCATGTGTTTCTTCCATATCCGGGTTTGGATACTTTGGAACAGCAGTGGCCTCTCAACCAAGGCCTTTTTGATCTTAGGAAAAATGTAATAATGCTCACATCAATAATGAGTTCAGAGTGCACGTTCTTAAATAACAATCCAACATGCCATGACAACTGGACTAAAAGAATGTCATTTTCTATTTGTTTTCTATTATGAATGTGTCAGGAAAGCCATTCCATACATCTATATTGTATCATGAACGTCGCATTTGCTAACTGAGGAATCCATCAGAGCAGTTTGCTACATATTGCCTCTCGAACCTTTTAATGTTTCATATCAAACACCCATTTAGTATTAAAATGTCATTTTACCTCTTTCTGATGCTCAACCTGCAAAATCCTCACTCACATAATGAGACAATTATAGAATATAGTACATTATGTAGACCCTTCCAATTCACACTCATGTAAACCTTAGGAGTCTACTAACCATGTAGTGCTACAACACTACAGCGTGTGGGGGTGTACGTTGTTATGCTGTAGGTCTTAAGAGAATACAGATGATGTGTGCAGGATCTAACCACCTAAGGGTTGTAGTAGTGCCGTAGTGCTAGCACTATAACATAGTATACATACCACAGGCATCTGGTTGAAGCGATTATACATTAAACAGCTGAATCATCAACCTTTGGCATGAATAATGTCAATGGAACTGTAGATTTGGCCATGAATCTGGGTTAGGATTTTCAGTTGATTGAATTGACTTTTCCAATGACTAGTGACTGTTTTCGTTCTTCATTTTCTCCATCTTTGTACCTGTTATTACTATTCAGGGGCATTTGTGTAACGATTTCTACCAATTCTGTGCTCATTATGAGGAATTCATTAAAGCAACACTTGATGCTTTTAGTGGGACTTATCTAAAGTGCCCGTTTGTGTGTGTGTCAGTGAGCATGCCCATTTAAATGTGTGACTGTATTTAAAAGTGTACATGACGAACAAGTTTATAACATGCGTGATGTTAGTAACCCCTATAGCCTCAACATGTTTGTGTTGTTGCGAGCTGGTTTTCCCGGTAGTTTTGCCTTCTCATCTCTGCTCTACTTCTTAGGTTCCAAATGTATTAGTCTCCATTTTTATGCTGCAGAGGGACAAGGAAGGGCAGTGAGAATGGAAATGAAAGTTCTGAAAACAAATTTCCTCGTTATTAAAGAGGAGAAGGAGAACGAGCACTGAAGAGGGATCATAATATTAATATTGTCCAAACGTTACAAAATTCTACATTATCTGAAGTAGTATCACAATATATAACCACACATTTTAAATCCATTACTACCTATCTGTTATAATCCGTGATTGGGAATTTAAATTATAACTGAAGTTACATTCCAGAACAATCTGTATTTTGGTTTGACTGGGCCAGTCGATGTCCTGGAAATCTGCAGTGTATTATCTAATCAATAGCATCCGGTGCCAACAGACATACGAATATAGACTTTCTTTTAGTCAGACTGTGCGGAAAATGGCACCCTAGCTATCTTACATCATCCACTACTTTAGACCCTACTGTTCAAAATGTAGTGCACTAAATTGGTAAAATAGTTTGGGACGCATTACACTTTTCTCCATCCCATTTGGCACCTAACATTGAATCCTTTAAGACAAAAAAACTTGTTGAAACAATTGCAAGATGAATCATGTTTTGAATCAAACTGCTAAGGCATCAGGTCAGTGATGATCAGTAGGCATGTTCTCGGCTGTTCTCTTTTGTTCTGCTGTTTGCTAAAGGAAAATTGGTTTGGGTTTTCTCTAGTTTAGCTAAGCCCTGCAGCTCAACTGCCCTTTTTCTCTGTATCTACAGTATGTGCTGAGACGAAGCATGTTCTCCTCTAACAAGTAGCACATGTCATACTGACACATGCCTCTTCTCCAGGCGTGTTTGTGTGTGTGTGTGTTATACACCTTGCTGCCTCCCACTCAAGCTGGCAGCACAGAAAAACCTGACCCAGATCGGTGCGATGGATATTTGGATTGTTCTGTTCTAGATTTGTATTTAAATCTCTGTTTTAGCATGGAGATGTGATTCCTTATTGTTTTATTTCTGTGTTTTCTCGCCCATCGACGGTGCCTCAGAGGCATTTAGATTTAGCTTGGTATAGTGTATTTTCGCTCATTTACATGTACAGTAGTCACAGTAGATAAGAACAATAGAATACGGAAACAAGGATAGCTGAGACACTCCCAAGCAAAAAAAGTATACTTAATTGTACTTGAAATGTATCATAAATATACTTCTTTTATATCATTCTGGTATGTATATTTCAAAAGTATACTGCAAATATACTTAAATATATTGAATACATACTTACAGTTGAACATAAGTATACAAGAAATATAATACTGAGTATAATTTAAATATAGTTTTTTTACTTGGGTACACGCACATTCCCCAAACTCTTTGAGAACAAAAATGTATTTCCATTCAAAACATTTTTTCTCCAACACACTAAACCCTAAACTTAACTTTTACTCTAACCTTAATTCTAACTAATTATGAAAATCCAACCCCAAAGTTTGAAAAAGGCCTTTTCATAGGTCCTCAAATCTTGGTTTACTGTACTTGTGAGGATAATTTGTCATAACGAGTACCCACATGTTCCTATAAATACATTCACCCACAAACATACATGTTTGTTTAGCTACAGTATCTACTGTAAATGGATAGACTAAAGTTGGTTGCCCTTAAATTATCAACATTTTACACATTTTAACCCTTGTCTTTACCCTAAACGTAACCTCAACCTAAGTTCAGTAACCTAACATTTCATCTTTTTCAAACATGAATGCTGATCATTCTCCTGTGTCTAATTTCAGCAATTATGCGAGTGCTATTCTGTGCTGTTTTCCTAGTGAGGATGATTAGAAACTGGTGCAATGACTAAACATGCTCTAACCACTGTTCTTCATTTGGAATGTGTCTATTCCAAAGTTGCTAACAACAAGAGATATAAACAGAGGTTTTGCTTGTTTTATAAAGACATCTCATTTTAAAATATAAAGACAACTTATATTTTATGTTTTTTAATGTTATTTATTTATTGTTATTTTTTATAGTTCTGTTTCTATTGCTCTTTAGTGTGGTCTGTGGATTCCTTGGAAGTCACTTTTAAATCCTTTTATTATATAAGTCACTTTTATTAAAATTATAATTATTAGCATTATGTGCATTGCCATTTGTATCATGTAGTCTGTGTAGGTATGCAAACCGTGTTAAGAGATCTTGCTAGACATAACATTGAGTTTCCCCACGAAAATTCAAATGTGGTGTTTCCATGTCCCAGAACTGTCTGAGACCAGCCTCTATGGACACCTGGAGGTTGGCTTTTCTCTCGAAAAAAACAAACTGTAAAATAGATAGGTACATGTAATTTTTCATGATTTAACCACAGTTTGCTGAAGTTGGCCTATTCTTGCGATATACACACACACAAACATTTTTCTTCTTATCCTTGTCAGGACCTGAGAGAAAATGTTGACCCAGAAATTCATATTCCCTATTCCCTATACATAAATGTAACCCTTACTCTAGCCTCAACCCTAAACTTTACCACACTAACCTAACTTTGCCTAAAATGAACCCTAACCGGAAAAGCATAAACCTAGTCACATTTCTAACACTATGCCGAATATAGATATTTACCCAAACCTAACTACTAAGCAGGAAATGTTATTTTCCCTAGTTCACAGGTTCTCCGAACTCTCCTAGGGACTCACAGGCTTTTCATGCATTAGATATAGGTCAGAGCTAGGACATTGTCAACTAATTATGAAGCGCACAACTGCTTTTATTCAGGCAAGGTTGTTCGAGTAGTAATGGGAAATATGTGTTTCTGAAGCATTTAGGGCTTTCATAAAATTGGGCTGAGAAACTGATCATTCTCTTGAGGCTTCAAACTCAATAAAGCTGGCACCAGCTGGTAAGAAATAAATATGGTTCATTTCATGCTTATATAGACATTTTTGTTTTCACAGTTAGTGGCTGAGTGGGTTTGACCTCTTTGTCTGATGATAGTCAGGATAGATTTTTTTTTCTGTACATATACTTGTATAATACTCTTTGTGCACTTTGTAATTTGTTTTTGTGTGTGAGTACTTCATGTGGAACTTTCATCTTGCAGCATTGTGTCATGTTCAAAGTAGGATTTTTTTGCAATCTAATAATGCTTTTATTAAAAGTAACTATAACTTAAGAGACTACTAAACATAAACAAACACACAGGAGATACTGGGAACGCTTAAACTTAGAGAAACTAGAAAAACAACAAAGCGCAGAAGATACTCATGTCTTGAAAACATATACATCCAGGAAATGCAATACGGAACCAGGCAGAAATAAACAGGCAAATGACTCATGAATTCCTTGGGACATGAAATACTAGGGTAGCATAGGAGACAGGAAACAACTTGACTGTAGTATCAACATCATCAGAAAACATAACCAAATGACCAGCAACCCAAACTAACCAAGACTAGAACTAAATACAAGACACTCAACAACTAAAAGACACATATAACCGAAGCACAGGCAGAAGAAGGTGAGTCATGACACATCGCACCTTATCTTGGCTAGGTTGCCATTGCAATTGAGAAGGTTCAAATAAACTTAAAATAAAATCTTTCCAGTAGAATATATATAATTTTAGAATTATTGTATATATTCTATATTCTCTATATTCAAAATGATAAAAAAATGTGCATCCTCTGTATTGTTTATGTTGCAGACAGCCCTAAATCACATTGATTGATTGATTGATTGATTGATTGATTGATTGATTGATTGATTGATTGATTGATTGATTGATTGATTTAGTTTTATTTCGAACATTTCAAAGAAAACAGAACAGACACAGAAAATAATATAAAAAAGAACATGTCTGAAAAGGAGTGGGAAGAAGTTTACACTTACTTATCCCACCCCTTCTCCATCCTTTATCGTGTAATTATCTAGTTTCCCCTTCTCTTTCTCTTTATATTTTCTTTTTCTTTCCCCTTGAAATCTTCCAAATATTCTCCAAGTTATTTACAACTATATATACACAATTATATGTATTTCTTACTGTACATGTTTTTTTTTCTTTTGATCATAGCTCAATATTACCTATTTTAATATCAACATTTTGTATACATACAGAAGTACGATAGTCAGAAATTTTTAAACCAAAATAAATTAATACTTTAAAAAAAATAAAGGAAAGAGGCCAAGAACTCCCAATAAATAAACAATGACAATCAAACACCATTGTTTCTGTACCCTGTAAAAATGATTTCTTTGTATGTCTTTTTAAACTTTTTCATGCTTGAACTATTCCATAATTTTACACCGCAGACAGAAACACAAAAACCTTTTTGGGTCGTACGCACCTTTATAGTCCTGAAATTAATGAATCCCCTTAAACTATAACTCGCACATCGTTGTGTGAATCTTTTTTGAATATTTAATGGTAATTGATTACTTTTTACTTTAAACATTAATTGTGCTGTTTGAAATTAAACCAGATCTGACAGTTTTAATATTTCCGCGTATAAATCCGCGACTTGCATGCCAGTGTTCGCGAGTTCAAATCCAGACCGGCACTATGTGTGTGTTTTGTTCTACATTGCTTGCGTCATGCAGACACGCGATTATCGGTTTTTGTAATGTTAACCCTAACCTTAATTCTAACCTTAACCTCAGTAACGTCATATCTAACCTTAACCGTTTGTAACCTCATCCCTAAACTTAACCGTTAATAACCTCATGCCTATCCTTAACCGTTAGTATCCTCCTACCTAACCTTAACTGTGAATGTTGCAATAATTTTGAACGCTATGGAATGTGTGGAATGTTCCTCGCATAAATCTGCTAAACGAAATGTACCGGAGCAACGTAATTGAAGTACAAATATAGCCTAATAACAAAACATGCAGTTCAAACGTAAAAAAAAAACTAAATTTGTTGGCATATAACGTAATTCAGGTTTCTAAAATAGTTTCCTGAGAACGTAATTTGGGAGAAATTCTGAGATGTACGGTTGGTTGCAGACGACAACCAATTTTGGTTACTTATATGAAAATAAGACTTGATTCAAACCTGAGACAATATGTCAGATGTTTTTTCCAGGTCTTACAGGTATGATATAGAATGCTAAGTGTAAATAACTGAACATGGAAGAAATCCCTGGTGCCAGTCAGTAGATTTTCACATCTGCATTCAGTTTTGGAAAAGGCATTTGATGAAATTATGCTTTTTGAGACATCATTTATCAAATATTGATCATACAGCTGATTCCATAGATATACAAAAGTGTGTCATATCTATTTTGAATTCACGCATCTCTGTGAGAAACTGAACCTCAAGTTTAAAGATTTTTTAATTAGAATACACCCATTCATTGTTGCAATGCATGATGTTTTTTAAATGTACACTAGTTTTACAATTTAAAAAGACAGTCTATAAATTGCCACATTATGCATGCCAGCAGTTGCCAAAACCTTTGAGATGATTGTGTGACAATCAAAGCGGGAAACGTCTTAAGTCACATGGAATTGTTTCTCTGATAAAGGACATGGTTCATCCCCTTCAGTCAGAATGGGTTGACATTTTTAAACAAGCCTCACAGCAACACAATTGTATGATGGCTTGGAACCCCCAGAACAGGTTAAAGAACTTCTGACTTAGTTGGAACCTGCCAAAAACCCTTAGGTGAACAGATTTCCTTTTTTCCCCCACATGTACACCTAACAAACACACAAACGCACACAAACGCACACAGACACCGGGTCAGTAGGTTGTCTTCTAGCCAGTTTAATCTGGTCAGAGTTTTTAATTAGTGGGCTATTGGAGCCAGCAGCCAGGTGCATATGGGCTCTCTTGTGACCATGTCGAAATGTCCCAGAGAGATGAGGAACAGCACACACAGCAGACATTGTGGTTCTTGGTGCCATGCACAGTGTTTCTGTCAGTATCTTTTCTTACCTGGAGCAGTACAGGCTGCACATGAACTAAGCTGAAAATGCCCAACTGTGGCAGAAAAATACCAACAAGGCAGCAGCACTTGGGTTGATCTCAAACTAGAAATGTCATACTAGTTTTGTGATTATTAACATGATTTCCCTACTTTCCATGTTCTTTAGGTTAAACACTTGCACACAGCAAAAATGTGCAAACCATTCTCCAGTCTCTCTGTAGTGGAAACACATCTGCAGTCTTTAAGCCACGCTTTAAGTGGTAAATCAGAAATGGGCATATGTGTTGAGCTGATCCACTAAGACACTGATTACCCTAACATTATGCCACAAACACCTGACTGTGCCAAATATTGTTGTGTCCTTGAGCAAGGCAGTTGACCCTCATATGCTCCAGGCTGGTGTCCTTGTATTTACTGTAAGTCGCTCTGGATAAGAACGTACTGTACGTGATTCAAATGTAAAATGTAAATGTCTCCCATCTGATGTCATCGATTGGGAGCAATTATTGTTTAAATATAATGCAAAATACTTTAACCATATTTCAATGTAATTTTTTATACATTTTCCCAATCACACAGTCTCCTCCCTGCCCCCCCCGCCCATTTAAAACAACCTAGAATTGCCCTTGTTGTTGCTTTCTCTGCAATCAATTCCTTTATGAAGTTTATATACAGTTGTGCTAATACGTTTGCATACCCTGGCAGAATTTGTGAAATTTCGGCTTTTATTTCGAAAAAAAATACTTTTAATGCAATAACTCTGACTGTTATGTAAGTACAGTGATCATATGAAGCCATTAATTATCACATAATTATATGGCTCCTTTGTAAATCATACTGATCACCTAAATGGCCCTGATCAAAAGTGTTACATACCCTTGAATGTTTGGCCTTGTTACAGACACATAAGGTAACACACACAGGATTAAATGGCAATTAAAGGTTAATTTCCCACACCTGTGGCATTTTATATTGCAATTAGTGTCTTTGAATAAATACTCAATTAGTTTGTTAGCTCTCTCGTGGATGCACTGAGCAGGCTTGATACTGAGCCATGGGGAACAGAAACGAGCCGTCAAAAGAAATATGTAATTAGATACTGGAATAAAGTTGGAAAAGGATATAAAGATATCCAAAGCCTATACTGTTATATCCAAATACCAGTCAGTGCTATTCAATCACTTATCAAGCATTGGAAGATTCTGGGATCTCTTGATACCAAGCCAAGGTCAGGTAGACCAAGAAAGATTTCAGCCAAAACTGTCAGAAGGATTGTTTCAGGATATAAAGAAGAACCCACAGTTAACCTAGGGAAACATACAGGCTGCTCTAGAAAAAGACGGTACGGTTGTTCCAAGGAGTACAATATGACACTACTTACTGCACCAGTGCCAAAAAAAAGCCTGGTTACAATATGCCCGACAAAGCCTTGCCACACCTCACAGCTCTGGCACACTGTAATTCAGAATGACAAGACCAAAATAGAGCTTTATCGTCACAACCATAAGCACTATGTTTGGAGAGGGGTCAACATGGCCTATAGTAAAAAGAATACCATCCCCACTGTGAAGCATGGTGGTGGCTCACTGAGGTTTTGGGGGTATTTGAGCTCTAAAGGCATGGGGAACCTTGTGAAAATTGATGACAAGATGAATGCAGCATGTTATCAGACAATACTGGCAGACAATTTGCATTATTCTGCATGAAAGCTGCACATTGGACACACTTGGACTTTCCAGCACAATGACTCTAAGCACAGGGCCAAGTTGACCATTCAGTGGTTAAACGTGAAGCTTCTGGAGCAGCATGGGAATGTCACGATGGCCATGACAGCTGTAATGGGAATTACAGCTCTTAGAAAGAAACCGGACCTTATGGTTCTGTTCCTTCACCAAATAATGGCTCATTCTTTTTTGTTGGGGCTGGGACTTGTTTTCACTGTGAAACAATTGCCAGGATAACGATAGGGTACGATTTGAAGCAGATTTAAACAGACATCCCACCAATATCATTTAATTTTGCATGTGAGGACTAATTTTAGCAGCTCTAAATTACTTGTATTGCCAGACCTAATGTCAATGATTTCCTTTGTAAAAGTTACACAATATGAGGACATATCCCTCCACTTTGTCACCCTCTGTATGGGATGTAATAAAGTTGCCTTGCCTTAAATGCAACGCATGCTACACTTTACATGCATATTAGAAAATGTTTTATTGTCACAGTAAAAACAGAAAATGAACATCTTGTACAGGTAGCTGAACAATTATATAAACATTTCATACAAGAACTTAAGAATAGTTACACAATGTTTAATTAAATGTTGCACTCTGCTTTGTCGTTTCTTTTATTGTTAAATTGCATCTAAATGCTGCTGCATTTTAAAAATTGGCTCATTTTCTTTTTCAAAAGTCAAAGTAACATGTCTTCATTTTGGAGTCGTGCTTTTCTCACTGACTGATGTCACAAAGAGGAGTGGATCATGCAGGCAGTGAAATTATGGGCATAACGATAGAAAAGAATGGCTCAAGTCTCACCAAGTACGACTCAGTTCCCTGTGTTCGCAACAAAGAGCTGTTCAAATGAGCCGGATCGTTTGCGAACGTATGGCCGTCATGAAATGCCTACCCTGTTCTGGAGTGGCAATCATATTGTCCTGATTTTAAAATCAACAAGCCTCTCTGTGCACGGTGGCTCTGGATGTTTGTACTCCAGACTCAGTCCACTGCTTATGCAGGTCATCCAAGGTCTGGAATCGGTCCTTCTCCACAATCTTCCTCAGGGTCTGGTCACCTCTTGTT
>JACXGM010005149.1:20928-35954 GCA_016801145.1 Umbra pygmaea
TCAGGTCGGCAGTCTTACCCATGATTGCGGTTTTGAGTAATGAAACAGGCTGGGAGTTTTTAAAAGCCTCAGGAATCTTTTGCAGGTGTTTAGAGTTAATTAGTTGATTCAGATGATTAGGTTAATAGCTCGTTTAGAGACCCTTTTCATGATATGCTAATTCTTTGAGATAGGAATTTTGGGTTTTTATGAGCTGTATACCAAAATCATCAGTATTTAAACAATAAATTACCTGAAATATTTCAGTTGGTGTGCAATGAATCTAAAATATATGAAAGTTTTACTTTTATCAATACATTATGTAAAATAATGAACTATATCACAATATGCTAATTCTTTGAGAAGGACCTGTATATACAGCTGTATAATGTCATTTCAATGAAAACTCAAATTTTTGTATTTGCGAAGAAAAGGAATATGGTGCATCCTTAAACCGAATGTTCAAACCAGATCCCTTTAATTATTAATGTGCCATTCATGCATCGTTCATGGTTATTTTCAAATCAATAACGTAGAACCCCCTATTACCTAGCAGTTGTTTTGAAATACATTTTCTCTACAGTGTTATCATTGCATCAAACATGTTTGACTAGGTGTAACGAAAATATCACTAGCGTTTTATAAATGACATTCAAAGAACAATTTTTGTTCTTTACATTAGATAATTCACTTTGAAAGTAATAGCTGTACCTTGTTTAAAGAGGTGTATTGTGTGATTTCAATGCTTTGGTTGTGCATTGTTTCTACAGTCATAGGCATACCAAATATGACCTCTAACCTTATAATGTCTTGACATTTCTGTTATGATAAGCCCTTGTAATTTCAGGGTAATTTCTATTTGTAATCGACAGTGTTTCTCCTAGGATTATATATTTTAGCTGGTATGTGCTTATCTACTGCATTACATACATTTTCACCTGATGTTTCTTTTGTAGATGTTGGGATTTGCTTGTGATGTAGCTTAGTATAGTTAGCTGGATCCACTATGCACGGTTCTCTTTCAAAAATAAACATTATACCAGAATGATTAGACCAATTTACCTTTGCCCTGCTTCCTATTCCGTCTGTTAACCTCTTTTAAATGTTTATATCTCCTTTGTGTTCACTCTCTCATTTTCTCAACAAGCTGTTTCCTAAATGTGCTTATCGAGAAGACACAATCTAAGAACGCATCTGGTGAGTTCAGTCCTGTGTCACTCAATACTGCTAACAGATACACAGAGAGAATGAGATGAAAGCTCACAAATGTTTCTGTTTTTTTGGCATTCCTTGTCTCTAGGATGGTACTGTATTTGTCAGATTAGGTTCTTTGATTGGGAAGTAACATCACAGCTTACATCTGCTCAACATCCTGGCAAACTAAACAAATCTGTAGCGGAGCCTTCCAAACAACACTCAAACCCTTCCAGGAGTGTCTCTGGTGCAATTCTACAAAAAGTAACAACTTAACGAATGATCCGAACCAAAAGTAACTAATCATAATGATGATAGTTCTTATTACTGAACAATGTAGAGATGCTGTAAATATTGAACCAGTTTCTCCCCTCTAAGCAAGTAAGGTTAAAAAGGCGTAGAAAAGATGTCTATGTGGTAAAAAGACGTTGAATAGATGTTGAAAAATATTTAGCTCAGTGGGTCACCTTCTCTCCCTCACTGTTACATTTTCTTATGACTATCCATCGCTATCCTATTTTCACGTTTCTCCAAAATCCCAGAACTAGACCTCTAGGTAAGGCGTTTCATTGATAGGGAAACGTATTAGGCGAGGTATACAGTAGCTGCGGCCTATTGTGTAACTCCACATGGGATAGAACAATATAGTCCTCCTGGTTCTGTTTATGAGACGATACAGTCCTGCCTGGTCGTTTAGGCAATAAAAAATAAATCAATACATTAATTTTCCTAATTGGGAAATGTGTGGCCTGTCCATGACTGACCTTTGCTCACCCAGAGTGTCTGAGATATACATTGCACACATACTAAAATACATTCTTCATTTTAACTGGCCATGATGGAAACCTTTGATGTTCAATTAGGTGTGCCACATGAAAAATGTGTTGTCGAAGGAGGCCTCTATTTATAGATAAGTTTTTTACAATGTTGATTCAATTGACTTTAAAACAGGAGCTGTAACAATTACGCTACAGTACAAACTAATTCAATACACATATGATCATAAAATCATTAGAAGTCTTCACACACCAAAAGCCTACCTAGGTACCAGCGTTTCTGGTTTACGTTCGCTATGCAAAAATGGCATTGTTGGAAGCGTGCATTCGTGTACTCTGTTCATACTTTTGCCCTGTGGGAACCCACAACCTTGTCTTTGCCGGCACCACGCTCTACCAACTGAGCCACATGGGAGCTCTCTTTCTGGTCGAGGGGACATTGATATTCTGAGAGCCGGAGGTGCAGTGAGTGGAGTTCTGTTTCATGTAGAGTGTGAGTGCGAGAGAAGGCTGGGGAGAGAGAGAGATTCTCTATAGACCATCGCTGACCCGTATCCATTCAGGAACGACTCGCACTCTTTTCCACTTTCCATTCAGACACACGCCCCGTGTCTGGAATATCACAGAGCTCTTCTCCCACTACCCACTCTCAGCAGGGTGTCCATTTTGAATGTCTCAGTACCTCTACTCCCGTGGGCGGTGGCTTTCACTGGAGCTGTTGGAGAAGAAGAAGAGCAGTTAAATGGTAAAAGATAAGGAAGAGGTGGGGGTTTGGAGAGCAAAGAGATAGGGGGGTTGGGAGTGGGAGAGACAGAGACACTGTAAGAGGGGAATAAGGAGAGAAAGGAAAAAGAAAAAGGAATAGAATTAGGCTTGGCGTCTAGCTAGTCGATCAAAGACTTGTTCTGACTTCAAAGGTTCTACTTTAGTTTTCTTATGAAATCACCTCTCGTTTCTCCAGTGATTCTCAAATGATGCTTTGCAGAATGGCAAGGTCAACATCTGTAGATTACAATACATAGCTCATACTGGATTATAACACAGCACTTTACATGCACAGTTCAGAGTGAAAATTATTTCTGTTTTTGAGTGGAATTGCAACATGTTCAGTCCAGCCGCAGCATCTCAGAGTTTTAATCACGGGCGTAGAAACAGTGCAACACATCCCCTTATTTGTTATTCATGCATCGGCTCCAACTGCTCTGCTCATTCATATCATACTTCAAATGATCTAGAAATCAGGCCCCATGGGTGGGTGGGATGATCAGGGGAAGGAGGAGGTGGGGAGGATGAGGGAGAAATATGGCCCTGCATTCTGGGCTTCTCAGTAATTATTTCACAGGCAGTGAGCAGGACGCCCTGAGGCTGATGAAAGACCTGCAGATCCTGGGGTCCTCAGAGAACAGCAGCGCCAGAGACTGTAGAGGAAGCAGAGATGTCCAGCTTTTTTGCAGTTAGTTTCGGTTGTTTACATGCTTTCATTGTCAAAATCAGACTTAATTGCAAAACATCAAACTAATGCTTAAATGGGAATGATGGCACATTGCTACAATTTGTCTACATTCATAAATCGCTTGAAGTGATTATTTGACTGTCTCTCGAAGGAGCCTGCTTTCTCACTCAGGGAGAGCAGCGGATTGCTACTGCTACGTCATAGGGTAATAGCACTCTCCCCACTGTGCTAGACAGAAGTTGAAATAACGATTATCTGCATGAAAGACAAATGTGTTTAACTGCATTCATTTTAATTAGCTCTGAAATTTGGTCTGTGTTCAAACAAATCCCAAAGGACATTGTAGGCTGTATAGTTCCAGTAGAAGCCTAGACAAGGAGTTCCAGTCTACCTGCCAACGTAGGTAGTAACAGTGGAGTAGTAGGTAGTGCATCCGGGAAGTATTCACAGCGCTTCACTTTTACCACCATTATTCCGAAATGTATTAAATTCACTATTTCCCTCTAAATTCTACAAACAACACCTCATAAGGACATTGTGAAAGAAGATAAAAAATGAAAAAAAAAACATGTACAGAAGTCTTCACAGCCTTTGCCATGACACTCAAAATTGAGCTCAGGTGCATCCTGTTTTCACTGATCGACCTTGAGATGTTTCCACAACCTGGTCGGAGTCCATCTATGGTCAATACAGTCAGTTGATTGGACATGATTTGGAAAGGCACACACTTCTGTAGCATTCAAGGTCCCGATGAGCACAGTGGCCTCCATCATCCATAAATGCAAGAAGTTTGGAACCACTAGGACTCTTCCTAGAGCTGGCCGCCCATCCAAACTGAGCGATCGGGGGAGAAGGACCTCAGTCAAAAGGCGCCTGAAGGACTCCCAGACCGTGAGAAACAAAGTTCTCTGGTCAGATGAAATAAAGATTGACCTCTATGGCCTGAATGGCAAGCGTTATGTCTGGAGGAAACCATGCACCGCTCACCACCTGGCCAATACCATCTCTACAGTGAAGCATGGTGGTGGCAGCATCATGCTGTGGGCATGTTTTTCAGCGGCAGAAACTGGGAGACTAGTCAGTATTGAGGAAAAGCTGAATGCAGCAATGTACAGAGACATCCTTGCTAAAAACCTGCTTCAGAGCGCTCTGGACCTGAGACTGTGTTGAAGGTTCATCTTCCAACAGGACAACGACCCTAAGCACACAGCCAAGATAAGAAAGCAATGGCTACAGGACAACTCCGGGAATGTCCTTGAGTGCCCCAGCCAGAGCCCAGACTTAAACCCGATTAAACATCTATGGAGAGATCTGAAAATGTTTGTGTACCAATGTTCCCCATCCAACCTGATGGAGCTTGAGAGGTCCTGCAAAGAAGAATGGGAGAAACTGCCCAAAAATAGCTGTGCCAAGCTTGTAGCATCACACTCACTAAGACTTGAGGCTGTAATTTCTCCCAAAGGTGCTTCAATATATAAGTATTAAGCAGAGTTTTTTTATTTTTAATAAATTTGCACACTTCTTTCACATTGTCGTTATGGGGTTTAGTTTGTAGAATATTTATGGAAATAATGAATTTTATCAATTTCAGAATAAGGTTGTAACATAACAAAATGTGGAAAAAGTGAAGCGCTGTGAATACCTGCTGGATGCACTGTAGGTAAGCAACATTGAGAGGTGGCAAAGCAAAGAGCTTGAGTATCTTGTCAGAGTTTGATGTAGCTGTCTAACCTCGCAACTCTGGTCCACACATGACCTGGCGACTCCACACATGCCCTGGCGACGGGGGTACGAACCCTGGCTCAGCCGCTGTCTTTGCACTTTTGCTCTGTCTCATCCTACATACCAGTCTCCAAAGGCCTATGTGTCCTGTTGTTCTGCCATTAACAAATCTTTAAAAAAGCACTGAAATATTGATGTAGGATTTGATCATTTCCTGAAGATAGGTTTCCTTATTTATCTGCAAAGGCAAGCATTACACTTGATGTTGGGAATTTAGCAGGCACTCTTATCCAAAGCCAATTATAGTTAATGCATTTATTTTATTTATTTTATATAGCTTATTGTGCATTGTCTTGCTTTTATATTTAAAAGGGTAATGTGACTAATACTTTTACAAATATTAGGATTAATTGCAGATAGTCTTTCAGGTCTAAAGAAGTTAATCCAAAGGTTTGGGGATTTAATAAAGAATCGATGAGTAATGAAATATAAACCAAACTTTTGAAATAAATACCACTAATTGAATATTGCAAGTTTGTGAAATGTCAATATAAAATGACTACACTCAACAGACAATTTATTAGGTACACCTTGCTATAACAGGTTGGACCCCCTATGCCTAGGTTCTTAGAGTATGTACAGTATTTTCCCCATTTGCATTGACATTTAAATTTTTTGGGCAGATTTCCATTAAATTCTTTACTGCATCTATTGGCAGCAGTCCTTGTCCTTGACTGTGAGTCACAATCTGAGCTGTAATCACCTGTCCTATCATCATCCCCAGCACAACTCAGTATCAGATCACAGACAGACATAAGCACTTGTTAACATGGAACACTTCTGAACCCTACGACTTTAACTAACTCATTACCCTGTTTGTCACAGTGTTTTAAGTTAGGCACAAGTAAGACGCCCCGAGTCTCAGCAATGTCTGCATCTCTCTCTTCGAGATGTGGCCTTGTCACGCCTTCTTCATTTACTGTGTTGTCATACTTCTCCTAGCAATTAGCGATAAAGAATGAGAGAAAAAAAGGCAGTGAAATAACGAGACCGAGTGTGAGAGATCGAGTTTATTTGATTAAGTGTAGCCAGCTAATGGAGTCTCACAATTTGAACGCAAATGATGCATTTCAGATGACTCACCAGGAGCTTTAATCCATTAGTTTATTAGCATGTTATTTGCTTGTTCAATCACTCATCTCGTCACATTTCTTAATTCTCCAGTTTGAGTCCCCCTTCATCCACATCTGAGTCTGTACTTTCATGGTTGATCACATGCCAGGTTCGTCTTAATAACAAAAGGTCAAATGGTATCGTATATGCATATGCCCTTTCTATACACATAGAATCTAGGCTTGCTTTTGTGTAGAAAAATCACCTAGCAACCATGTCAGACAGTGTGGTGGAAGACTAGAATCACTGTAGTAAAAGAAAGGTGCCGAATGTTAGGCAACATTTCCCCGACCAGAACAAAATACACAGATCATAACATTATGACCATCTGATATTGTGTAGTTCCCCTTTTGCTGCCAAAACAGCCCTGACCAGTTGAGACATCGACTCCTCTAGACCTCTGAAGGTCTGTTGTGGTATCTGGCATCAAGACGTTAGCAGCAGATCCTTTAAGTCCTGTAAGTTGTAAGGTGGGGCCTCCATGGATCGGACATGTTTGTCCAGCACATCCCACAGATGTTCGATTGGATTGAGATCTGGGGAATTCGGAGGCCAAACACCCATGGATTTTTTGTTATAGAAGTTATCCAAGGTGACATTAAATGTATTAAAATATACACGTATCACTGTTGAAAATGACTTAATAATTACTTAATGACTCAAATACTCTACAGTACAACCACAATGCTACATTTCCAGCTGTCGTTCATTCAGTGTCCTAATGATGAAACCTTTAGCTCATCCATAATTCATCAGGTTTGGACTATAATGTCTGATAAATATAATGCCATCTTGGGAATCTTGTTACAGTTGAGGGTCGCATGGATTCCACTCAATATCAGCAGATACTTGAAAATATTTTATAGGAATCAGTTACAAAGTTGAAGTTACACTGGGGCTGGAGATTTCAACAAGACAGCGATCCAAAACACTGCTCCAAATCTACTTTGCCATCATTGACTTGCCTGGCTGAGGCAAACACTTGCAAAAGTTATTAGATTTTTTAAGATTTTTTCGAAGACTCTATTTTAAAGTGGTTGTACTTGTGCTAATATTGTTGTCAGTTGCATCTATTCCACAAAGCTTGCACTTTTTGGAACACACGGATTTGAATGTTTTTGGTAAACATTAACCAATGTGTGTAACGCCCAGCCCGGGGGGGGGGGGGGGCTGGTGTAATGGACTCCTTTGGTGTATTATTAGATGTCCTGTTTATGTTTTGTTCCATTTTTTGTATTCTTTATCAGTTCAGTGCTATTGCATGGTGGTTATGTTGTCTTTTATTTTGTAGTAAGTCCCCTTGGTTTCAGCCACGCCTCTTCCTGGTCAGGGTTGCTGGGAAATGGAGTAGGAACTAAAATGAGGAGAAGGTTCTGATTACGCATTGCTAACAGCCTTGTCTTGATGTGGTGATCAGAGGTCCCTATAGCAGCCCTGTTTCCAGGAGGAGATGTGGTGCATTGATCTCCTGTCAGTTTGAGTAAGTGTTGTGTATATTCTCTGTTTTATGCTCGCTCCTCTTGGCGTTTCAAGGACTATTGTTTTGTATATTGTCAATCATCATCATCATTGTTGCAATCTCTGTGGGAGAGGAAAACCAGCTATAATCGTGTGAGGTGCGTAAAGTGTTAGCTGTGCATGTTTCTGCGTTCTATGTTTTCCTAGATAATTAGCCAGGGTTCATATCGCTGTTAAGAGTACGTGGTTTAGCAACTAGGTCTGTTTGATAAGCGTTCGCTAAGCCTATGTGGTCCCAGATTGTGGAAGCAGTTACCCACTATGTCAACAATAAACGATGAACAACTACAATCGACTGCCTATGTGTCCCCCTCTTATCACAACACCTACGCTAACCATGACAATGTGGCATTCAATTGTTTAAATAAATTAAATACAAGACATTTCCAGTGTTGCTAATGTCGATCACTGTTGGAAATGACTCATTTATAATTAATTATTTACATCAAATGCAACATTTTAATTACACATTACTTCAGTGTCCTAATGAAACCTTTAGGTCCTCCGCGATAATTCATGTTTTAAATGATCAACACACATGTATATTCCTGGATGGTGTGTGTATGAGACTAGATTATTGTCTGATTCATTCTGTTTATCAAATCAATCATATTGTAGTTGTCTGACCAGTAATTCCCCATTGCTGTAGGAAGTTTGTTCCATGGTCTTGCTCTACCTAGTTTTTTTATTACTTTTTTGTAAATCTACAAAGATTTACAAAAAGTCTTGATTTAGGCATAGCTTTTTTGCTGTTTTGATTCATTATAAATCTAGGCAGGTGTTAGACTAATAAAGGCAAAAGCAATACTGTATTTTGATTACATGAATTATTCTACTTTTTTCAAACTCCTACCCACTATGTTTAAACTCACAAGGCACTCACAGGCCCAATGAAAACACATGCTAAATGCAGGGGATTTAAATGGAAAAGGTCAATATTTAATACTGACAGCAAATGTTTTAAAATGGGTACTGCAGTCCAAATTCAAAAGTTGTCTCCACTCCATCCCCTCCTCCCCAAAAACAAACATGGTTTGCCAGGTATAGGATGCTACATCTCTGGTTATGCAACTGATTAGAAACATGCCAAGGTTTTTAAGGTTGGGTAGAATGTATCTCCGTTAACCTCCTTAGTTTCTTTGCTGCTTCCATGGCTGTAGCGTGCTGGGTTTGCGTTTTTACGGGTATGTCTGGCAACCCGGTCTGGCTGTCAAAATGGGCAGTTGACAACACACAGGCCAAAACAGAAACATACATTTTGTCCCGGAATTGAACTTTCAAAGGACAAAACACTGGCTTTAGCATTGTTGTCAGAAAAGATAACTTAGCATATTTCATTAATATCTGATGACATATTTTGGTCATTATTTCATTTAATACACAATATATTATACAATATATTACATATTGGCCCTTTTAAAATAGGAACATTATTGAATTTCTAATGCTGATAACTTTTTTTTAACTCCCAGTTTGAAGGGAATAATGGCCCGATCATTGTAGAAAGACATCGATCTTGAATATGTACATTTGTTTGGTTGACACTTTAATTTTATTCATATTAAATTGTAAATACAACAAAATGCATCCCAAAATTGATTTCAATGCAAAAAACAAAGTGCTTGAAGAATAAACAAGTGGTTTACCTGGTGCTCTACAGTTAGTCACTGGCATAAACACCTGAAGTCTCAGTACACCAGACAGGAATCTTGTGTGTGGTGTGTGTCAACTGTGTAAACATCTATTTCTCAAGATCAATACATTTATTGAAAGGAATTATTGTCAGGTCAGCAAAATTAGGTGGTAAATAATTTGTGTGCAATAGTAGGATTTAGCTGTAAATTATGTTATGCATTTCATAAGTTTTTATATGGTTTAAAGGCTTATATTATGGCCATCCAGATTTCTGCAGGTACACCCATCCCTAAATGTGTGGCTACGCCTCTGGTGGCTGGTAGTGGAGTACTAGTGCACCAGTCAAGCACATCTCTCACTAACAGGTGTTGATGTTGTGGTGTTGGAGAGAGTGGAGACCAGAATGTGGGAGGAGTAATCTTGATGTTTAACGAACAGAATAATTTGGAAACATCTGAGCTGGTACTGTTACCTTGAATCGGAACAGCACAAAGTCTACATATTATATACACGGGTTCTCACATGGCACAGAAACAAAAATAATATATAGAGTTAGCTTGGTTCCAAAAATGAACGTAAACACATTGTATGACACATAACTAGGAGTAGGCTCAATCAAATATTTACACTCACGACGGAGACCAATAGCCCCGGACTCAGGATGGAAATTAATTTCCCTATCTCCTCTCCTCCAATACAGGAGTAGCAACTCACAATAACACGTGCTGACCATTCTGGAACATCGGGATTAAATAGGAATCTTGATTAATCATTAATCAGTATTTAGCCAGTGCACCATTCATGTGTAATGAGTAACCAAGAACGTACTACACTCCCGGTATCCAGAGGTCAGCGCATTAAACGAAACACAAACACACTATAAATAATATAACTAAACACATAACAAATAGTCCATCACACCATAGTTTCTGCCACGACAGCCCTGTCCAGCCCCGGCCATCATGACAACATCGATCAATAAATCGATCAATCAATCAATCAACCAATTACTTTTTTACAATGCCTCCTTGGACCTGTTCACTATTTATTCTGTTACAACATGACATCAAAATTGATTTAATTAGGAGTGTTTGCAATTAATCAAATCAATATCTTCACATTGTTTCAAATTGAAAAATAAAATTTACAAATTGTTCTAAATGAATTCAACTACAAACCAGAAAGAACATTCAAAGTAAATCTGAAGTAAGGTTCTACCAAAGCACCAATCATGAGTAAGACATTAAATATCCCAATGATTTAAATATCCCCCTGAGTAGAGTGAAGTCCACTATAAAGGAAGGAGAGACTATAGCATGACTGTGTTTAATTCTAGAACATACTGTCCCCAAATCAATAGAAAGGACAAATATAACTAGAAACTAGATCTACAACACGACCAGATGGACTTTGGAAGGTACAGCTAGCATCATCAGGCTAAGTAGTCTTACGGCATGTTCCTAGGGGTCAGGTCCTCCTGAGATTCAACCGGGCTGCAAAGAAATGAGAGACATCACTGGTCAGGGCATTCCATTCCATTTATAACTGGGTGCTCTGCTACAGTCGGCAAAATTGGTACAGCACAGGGTAGATGGGTAACTAGTAGTCAGACAGTTTTCTTAACCAACTGCCCTTTATTGACCACTTGTGTGCAGGTTGGGCACCTGTGAATTCAGTTGCATTTGTAAATTTGGCAAATGTGTAAATATCTCACATCTTGTACCGACTTAAGGCATCCATGTTGAACGAGCAGAGGCGATTCAGATGGTTCGGCGACACGTGCATAGAGGAAGCGTGCGATCAATTTTCCACCATCCTGTGAGTGGGTGCCAACACAACGAGACTGGGGGATGGGGGTATTCATTACATCCAAAAGGGTAACCCAGCATGTAATTCAGACTGATTAATAGTCCTGCATCTCATTGATTGACTAATGCAATGTAAAACACAAGGACTCAGACAGGACAAAGTGACGTTGGTTCCACAAGGTTATGTTACAACATTTAGACTGTAAACCACTGTTTGTAACTATGAGCCATTTGCGCATCACTCATCTACAGTCTAACCTTGCTACTACAAAAGATTGTCACAAGATGTATGCTCTATTTTCTCTCAATCAACAGAAACCCAAACATACCCTCTGACTCTTGCATTCTCAAATTTCTGCCAGCAAGTTTGGCAGGAAACACCGAGACCATCTCAGAGGAGCCTACTGGAAGCTGCCATCTTCCCATGTGCAACTTGCACAAGCCAGTAGCTGACATTGATTTCTACAGAGCCATGTCAAAGTAGCAGGCCATGGAAGGAGCTTGCTGAGATCAGCCATGAGCGCCGCTCACAAAGTCCATGCACTGTAAGATAAGCCACCCTCTCCAGCTGATCTTTGAAATATCTCTGAGAAGCTGTGTATGTGCAAAAACCCCCCCCTAAAGCTGTCCCAGAGCCCTGCGGAAACAATATGCCACGCTGAAGTAAGCAAATGTAACTATGCAGCCACTGCATGAAGCTGGTCCAATGAGAATATTGCACAGTCTCCTTATCAGGGCATTATGTTATTATTAACTGAGAGCTAAATTGATCCTAATTTTAAAACACACACAAGTACACTGCAAAAGTAGGATGCCACGTTAGTATATGCAGCAGTTTTCAGCTGAAGTGAGCAAAGGTACTAGCAGAGAATTGCAGGACACTTGCTGATGGTTACAAGAGGTGTAATCATTACAATTGTAATAATGAACTTAACATTAATTTAAACAAAATAGCTCTGACTTAATAAATTGGTTATGTATGGAAAATTAAAGGTTCTTACTTATCTACTTTTTGATTGAATGGGAAATTATTATCAAATATCACAAGGTTGTGAATATTTTGTCCACAATTGTATATTTAGCGATCTACCACACAGCTATTTATATTTTTGGATTAACTTGAAAAGTATGGAAATAGCCTCAATGCTAGTTATTTAGGTATACATATTTTGCTTAACTGATATCTAATAATGAACTTCTCTCCTGAATGAGGTTGTCTAATATAGAAACACATTGCATCACATTACAATAGCTGGAAGATGGAAGAAGCTCGCTAACAGCATCAACTTGAAACTAGTTAATGCTAGTTAAGTTGCTGGCTTGCTACCAAACTAGCTAGCTAATTCTGCATAAGTTAGTCATAACAATTGTTGGCATAACAGCTCACCTCTAAACTTTGCAACTGAATTAAAGACACTCAATTCTTTAACTCACCATAAATGTTGATGAATTTAGGAGTTTGATCAGTTTGTCTGAAGGACGCAGCTTGAAGTCGCCGCTCGGCCGTTGTTAGTGTTGGATGAATTGATGCTGTGGTCTTCCAACATGGCCGCCAGGAGTTGTGGTACATTACTTGGCTACCCTTTATTATGTTAATCCTGTTCAACACCATAACATATGCACATAAGCCCCTTTCTATTAATAGTGATACGATTTCTAGCGCCTTTGGCTGTACGGTGGTATGGCTTTTTAAGGATTTAAATGTGTTTTGACAGTGATGTACTGTGGTCACAAAACGAGTGCATAGCTACAATCTTTATTTACATGCTGAGCAGGGCTTTTAGTATTCCAATCTAGTCTGGGACCACATGCTTGTTTAATGCTCCCAGGCTTAGCAGTAGATCTGTGGTCGTGTCATGTCCCAGGCGCAACAACCATTAAACAACCAGCAGACTAAACATAGGACAGACGGAGCAGAACCACTGAGCAGTAACTTCACATATTTTGGCTTTCATAATAAAATAATGATAATGTCTGAGTACATGAACTCGAGTATTTCTGATATACAGTGCCTTGCAAATGCCTTCAGTCCCATTAACATATTTCTCATATTACCGTTAATAAAAACGTTATTCCGTTCAATAATTTTTTAAACATTGAAACTGAATGTAATAATAAGTAAATGATATCCACGTCTGTGGAAAACAGTGAATAGAGATGGATCAACAAGTAGGATCTGCAACACACAAACTGCTCACTGCTAAGAAATGGCTGTCTCGTGCAGTGCCTGTGGTCTAGTGGTAACACACACAACTGAAATGTTGATAATGTTTTAACATTTAGATATTTTAATATTTGTACATAATAATATATTGTTAGTAAATACTTTGTTTATTGGCACTCAAATTAATCAGTTTTTCAATTCATGAAAACAAATGTCTAACTTAAATGTTCATATCAATCACAGAAATTCCACATTGGTCAGGCTTTAAGTGGAGGTATTAAGACTGCTCAAGCTTGTGTCTCATTCAATTTACCGACCAACCCTCTGCAACTTTGCACTAAGTGCTAAGATGCAGCTTCTAACAGCATTGCGTGTTAACGCAGTAGTGAGGCTGTTGTGGAGGCACTTTATTCTTTATTAGTGGAGACGGCCTTTCCACGGATACACTGTTGGCTGCCTCGTGCCCCCCTCTGTGTCTTTATTAATGGTGTTTTTCAAAATTTTGATAACATACAGTCTTGCTTTTGCTCTGCCTTGTCAATAAAAATATTAGTCTTCTTCCTGTCTAAAGATGTTTTATATTTAGGATGCTAGGCTTAGGCAATTTATATCAGTTTATTTGAGTGAAGGCTTTATGTAGGCTTTATATTAATTCACAAATTTAATAATGTTGTTAGTTTTAGCTTGATTTAAATGTGGACTGTTTTCTTTAAAAATGTATAGCAAAAACGCAATTTCAGCATCAGGGAACTAGACAACTTTCCCTATGTGATCTTGTGAAAAATGGAACACAGTCCCAACAGTGTTCGTAGCTGTTGCATCTACAGTTTTACATTATTGCATAAGTCTAATGAATTGTCCAGCTTTAATTGGGCTTTTGATCTACTGCAACACATCTCCTGTTACAATGGAAATAATTGTAAACAGATTAGGAAAATACACACATTTTCTTCTGGAATTGTTCCTTCATCGCATTTTGCATGCAGGCTAGTTAAAGGGATACTTCACCCTACAGCGATCTGGAGGGGCTAGTAGCTTCTCCCAGACATTTGTAGAACAGTGAGATATGTTTAATATATGCCTGGCTAGTGTAAGAGCAAGATTTGAAATTTCGCGGGGAATTTTCACACGCTGACGTCACGGTGGAAATCCAATCGACTGTGGAGATAGGAAAATGAATGTAGGCATGTATTCGGTCGCGAAAATAAGCATCCCTGTTATACTGATCTGGCTTTCAAACCTACTCTATTAAAGCCTCGGTTGTCCTTGATTTTTTAAGGTATAGCTTGTCTTTCTGTGACGTTTCGATCAGCCGTTTTAATGCTAAATAGACGAGGTGGTATGATTTTTTCCGTATGTCGAGAACTACAATCCTGGCTTCCTTGTTCCAAGCCCCGCCCACCCAGCATGTTCTCTAGAGTCTGTGAAACATTTCGTAAACAAAGTCGCTGGTAACACAATTGCTAATAACCTAGGATTTACAGATGAGGAATTTTACAACTTGCTTTTACATTCTGAGTGACATCCAACCAAACATGTTTGTGCCCGAGTACACCGAAGAACATTTACAAAAAATGGAGTTTGATATTCGGGCAGCATGTTCT
>JACXGM010005150.1:0-10539 GCA_016801145.1 Umbra pygmaea
TGTAACACAACCTGTGTAATGACCTGTGCTGTACAGACGTCTATGTAACTCACATTGTCCTCACTGTGTATTTGGGTGTGTGTGTATGGTTGGTTGGGTGTGTGAATTTGGGTGTGTGTCCTCACTGTGTCAGGAGTTATTAAAGGATTAATTTGTTGTTAACAGAGGTGCTCCTTTGAACACATACGTATCATTATTAGCACAGGTTGTCACACAGGTTATTACACAGGATATTACACAGATTTTTACACTGGTTGTGAGTTCAGAAATTGCCTGTACAGCAGAGGATATTACACAGGATATTACACAGGATATTACACAGGATATTACACAGGATATTACACAGGATATTACAGGTTATAACACAGATTGTGAGATACATAGATGTCTGTACAGTACTTTAATATTATTGATCATTGATCAATTTTAATCTCGCCAACCTTAAAAGTCTGTTTTCTCTCGTGTGCATGCTGCCTCGCACTTTGCCTCGCAAAGTGCATTCATTCACAGCTGTCCAACATTCTCCCAAGTGCTCAAACCAGACAGACGATAAATCAAACTCCCTTGGGCAGAACACCTACACTGACAACAAGACGCAGCGGTGTCTTTGAAAACCTTTTTTAAACATCCACATTAGCTAATTCCTGCCTTTGTTGTAAAAAATGAAACACTCAAAACAAAACATAGTTTGGATGGGGTATTAGTATAAGGTGCATTTTTGTATTATTATTGTCATCATTAATAAAAATAATAAAGGTAGGTGTAAATAAGGGAAATGTAGTCAAATACCTTGCTAAACAAACAAAATCTCGTGAATTATGTTTGGAGGAAATTGAATTGAATGTAATGTATGGAATGTTTGGGATATTCTCGCATGAATCCGTGAAACGAAATGTGATGGTGCAACTTAATAGGACTAATATAGCCAAAAAGTAAAATGGGCAGCTGAAACTGAACATCAAGGGGAAATTTTCAATTGTTATTAGGAAGTCCTGGTGTCAAGAAAGACAGCAAAGAAGCCACTTCTCTCCAGGAAAAACATCAGGGACAGGCTGATATTCTGCAAAAGTTACAGGGATTGGACTTCTGAGGACAGGGGTAAAGACCTTTTCTCTGATGAATCCCCTTTCCAATTGTTTGGGCCATTCGGAAAACACCTTGTCCGGAGAAGACAAGGTGAGCGCTACCATCAGTCCTGCAGAGCTGCCAACTCTCACGCTTTCGCCGTGAGACACACGCATTTGACTGTTTTCACACGCACTCACGCCACACATTCAATTTCTCACGCAAATAAATCTGGCCGAGACTCGTTTGTTCCTTTTTCAAACTCCCCGACGGTAGATGGCGCTGACGAGCGCCACTGAACTTTATGCGCTGCACCCATAAGTTAGCGACAGAAGAAGAGATACCATTATCGCGAAAGACAACGGGAGAAAAAACGCTCACTACCTTGAGAATTCTAAGCTGAGTTTGATATGGTATGTAACAATGAAACATTGGATTCACAACCAGGGCTAAACTTAACAGATTACTCGACGAGGGTGACATCACACCACAGCAAGTGCATTCATTCCATGAAGCTGTGTTGTGTTTCCTGACAAGTACTGTGTGGACTATGCATAAGCACAACGAGCTGCCACTGGAAGATCTACTGATCAAACATGCAATATTTGTAGATGTACGACAGAGGGCTGAAAGTGACAAACAATGCCCTGTACTTTGTTGAAAAGTTAGCTAGTTTTTTTTCTAATGATTGTCTTAGCTGATACACCCTGCGTTTAATGATGAGGTATTTTCACTCTTAAACTGCACATGAGCTATTCTTATGTGGTTTCACCTCAAAGATGCGTATGAACCGCTACAGGTTGATGCCTATATACCTAAAACTTAACAACTTGTAACTCTACTTTCATAAATAGGTTTCCCCATCTCCTCCCATACCATGGGCCAGAGGAGCATGACCTTCTGGGTGAGGAGTTAAATTTTCAGACCATGCCAATGATACCCTGCAGGACAAACTGAAATGGAAAGCTTCTGGGCTGAAATGGCAACCAGGGAACAAGTTAAACATTTAGGTTTGTTTTATCTTTCCTTTAGGAAAGTGTGGTTTGGCTAAATATGTTGCTTAAAATTGTTGCGTGCATATATGTGTCATGCATGTTGCAAATTATGCATGTTTTATCTGATCAAAAATCAAGGTATGTTTTTCCATTGTGCTTTGGTGCATTTTCCATAGGTGACAGGGGCCAAAGAATTTGAGAGGCTTGCTGCCGTCGCCAAGCTCGTCCTGGTGTTGCCCCATGCAAATGCAGATGCTGACAGGGTGTTTTCAGTTGTGGGACTGAACAAAACCAAGAGACGAAACAGCCTAGCATTTGATGGCACCCTGTCCTCAATAATGACCTTAAAGATGGCCAATCTGGAGCCCTGCTTCAAATGGGAGCCCCCCTCCGAGGTCATCAAGGTATCCAAGAATGCCCACAGATCATAGAATGACTTTAACCAGCTTCTGATCTGCATCTGATACTGATTATGCCTCATTTTGTTGTTATTTTTGTAATGCATTAATCTGATTTATGCTTGGAAAAAGTTGTACTGTTTAAGTACTTTTAAGCACTTTGTTGCACTTATTTGTTTCTGATGGACCATTTGGTGGGCTTTGAATGAAGAACAATGTTCCTCCCTAAATTAATCTTCTGTCGTTTTCGGCTGAACATAAATCATTAGTGCTCTTAAGAATACAATTATTCACAACATGGGTTAGGTTTCAGTTAAAAATCTGTTTAATACCATTCTAATCAAAATATCAATCAACCTACCTACTGTAGGTCAAATTTTAAACACTGGTCTATGAATAAGGCTTTATTGTGGTACATAGACATTTAGACACACAAAAGGTTGCTGGTGGAATGTTAAGCTCAAGTCTAGAAGGCCGTGCAAGGCATGGTGCCAAACATGAATCAAGAGTAATTTCAGGTATTGCACATCTTTAGCAGACCACTCAAAAATCCACTAGAATGCAGGGAATCACATTACTTAATCCAAAATTTCCTGGGGATGGACCTACAGCTATGTCTGCTTCACAGAATGTAACTAATATTGTCCATCTCCAATAGGCTGCCCCTATCAACGACTTTGGGCCTCCCCACAAACCACCAGAATGCAGGGTACAACATGGGTACAACATCAAATTAATTTAAATTCTCTGATATCTGAGCCAACAACCTGCGTGCGTGGCATAATTTTGGTCACCCCTGACAAAATCCACTCCAAGGTTTTTTGAAAAGTTTGCAGCTCTGGTCCTGTGTCGTGCAGACCATTCAAGTGTGTGGTTGCTTCTCAGCCAAGGGACTCACTCAATTTTGATAATTTGATAATTAAATTGAACACTGAAGCGGCAAAACTTGTGGAGACCAATACTTGTGTCTTCTCAAAACTTTTGACCACGACTGTACAGTAACGTAAATTGTGTTTTCAAAATAGTTTCCTGAGAATGTAAATTGAGAGAATTTCTGAGATGTACAGTTGACTTATAGTATCAAATTCTGTTGTGTAAATATTCATAAGTACAGTACCTGTAAAAAAAAAATGATTTGCCTTAGCAAAAGACTTTCACTGCACATAAAATTACATATGCATTTCTGTGCATTTGGCAAATAAAGAAAGTAAAAATGTATTTATATATTTATTATTATTTATTTGTGATTTTTCCAGATTTTCCTCCCTTCCCAATTCCCTCTTTAATCCTGCCTTGTTGACAGTTCCACAACTCCTGGTACAGATCGGTGGGATGACGAGGGACAAGCACATGGTTCATCCAACCACATTCTTTTTGTGCTGTTCAACCAACAAAGACACGGAAGCCTTCAGTCGGATCATGCACGAGATGATTACGTTCACCAACTATACTTCCACAATTGAATTTACAGGCGCCCAATCTGAACACAAGTAGTCGCCGGAAAGCAACATGGTAGAATCGAAAATTGAACTTGTCTAACCCAAATCCCGGGCAGCGCTATGCCAACTTTGCACTGCCTCGTGCAAGCGGCCAGGGGAAATTCAGAGAACCCATGGTCAGACTCAAACCCATGACCATCATGACGTAGACTTTCCTGCAATGCAGTGACTTAAACCACTATGCCACGCGGACCCCTCAGAAAGTAAAATTTATAGTAAACTGACACTAACACACACATGGTCACACAGATACACAATCACAACACACACAGACACACACATTAGTATATGCCGCCTCACTCTCCCTTTCTTCCTCTCTCCTTCCCTCGTCTCTCTCTTCTCTTTTTCCCCCGTCTCTATCCTCTCTTTTTCCCCCGTCTCTCTCCTCTCTTTTTCCCTCGTCTCTGTCCTCTCTCCTTCCCCCGTCTCTCTCCTCTCTTTTTCCCCCGTCTCTCTCCTCTCTTTTTTCCCCTCTCATCTCTCAGTCTCTCTGTCCTTTCAGTTCGTTGTGCTCTTTCTTCTGATTCCATCTATAGTTCTCTCTGTCTGTCCCTAAGCTCCATCCCTCAGGCAGACTTGGCAATGATGAAGAGGGCTACTTTGAATGTCTTCCTTCAGCCTCTAAATGATCACTCCACCTCTATTGGGGCTTTCCTCTTGTTTAGCAGATGTTTTCTTCATTCAGTCCATTTAATCAGTGCCGTAGTCTTCCAATTAAAGAGACAGAACATAGCATTCCCTACAAAGTGCATTGTTTTTAAACTAGGGTCCACTGGGTTCTAGTCAGATGTTGTGTACTACGTGTTTATGGGGCAGAGGGTGGTATTTTGGACTCGGCTGAGAAGCTTAATATACACTTCAGTGAAGAGGTGTGCTAATTTCAATACCTGTCAAAATCCCAGCTTTGTTTGTGCAATCGTCTGGAAAATCAGACAGACGTAGTAGAAGAAAGAGATCTGGGATGATGAGAAGTGTTAATTTTTAGACATAACTATACACAGAATGTTGAGAGATACCAACTGTCTACTAAATATGTGGTGTTGTAATTGAGCCAGTTTACTACAATAGGACCAAATTTCGCCTCAACAGGAAATATCAATTGTTACTTTAACGAGGCCATATTGGGGGAATGTAGGTACACTTGTAGCAAAATATCTAGAGTTATGTGTGTGCACCAATCACATTGAACATTAGAGATGTAAAAAGTACAATGTAAAAGTATTCAGCTATGTTCATCCATTTTGGGAAATTCATAATTTTAACCTAAGTGACCAGGTAAAGCAGTTCATAACTAAGTGGTGACCTTCATTTATTAATAACTCTTCCTATTATTTAATTGATTGCTAGTTAGTTATGAACTCCCTTTACCTGGTTACTTTGATCTGAATTAGAAATTTCCAAAAACTCTGAAAAATCAGATATGAATCCAAAAAAAAATTTTTCTTAGTACTTTTTACATCTCTGTTGAGCCGTGTGCGCTCTTAAAGACACTTCTCAAACGGAACATTTCAACTGTTAGGTCATTGGCAGCATTTTGTGTTGAATTTCATTTTGTGCACAGTAAATACATATAATTGTTTTACGATGTATTTTGCATAGATGATTTTGCCTTTTCACATTAAATTGAAGGACCTATTTACCTGTCCCGAAAAAATTATGGAAAGTCATCTGAGAATACTTACAGTAAATAAGTGATTTTATTGTTATTGTATATACAGTATATGCAAATTGTACAAAATTGAGCACCAAATGGATTACATATTCAAAACAATAATTTTCATGAAGTGTCAGGCATTACTAGTTCTCCAAACAAAACCACATTTTTAAACGTATTCTTGTATTCTAAACATATATATTTTTATGGATATCGGGGTTATATACACATATAATGTATGTTGCTTTCTTCTTATCAACGAAAAAGTAAAACATTATTGTAGAGCAAGCAATTATGACTTCTAAACCTGTCACCAGTGATGAAACATATGACTGAATAGTAACTAAGTCCAAACGTTTCGAAATAGAGACTGGGGCATTGGGGCAAGGTTTATTCTACTATGAAAACATCAACATGATTTATTTCTATAGAAGGACCAAGTTTAATCTTTAACTTCTTCACTAGTTCCATAACCTGAGTTTTATGTCAACTTGCCATCAATCCAAGTAACAAGATATTTAGTTGGGGTGTTGCTCGTTTTATCTATTTGCCATTAATGCTAGTAATTACAAGTTAATTTCAATTAGAATTACAGGATCTATAAACAGCATGTTTTTACTTTTGCTTGCATTTAAAATTAGGTTATGGACCAAAGTGATGTTTAAAATGGACATCATACTATAGAAGAGAAAAGCCAAGGTTACAGTTGGTGCAACAGAGCGTAAGAATGTGGGGAGCAATGTTACAGACAGGCTTTCATTTGCATGACCGAAATAACTAGGTAATTAATAGTAAACAACCAGAAAACAACCAGGAAACAAACACAAAACAACTGCATAGTACCGGCACATTAATAGTAAGCCTTGATGCAGAAATTAAAAGGAGAAAGCTAGTAAAGATGTGTAGGGAAAAACTATCAACTTCATCACAACAGCAGTGGTTGTTTTAGTGAACTTATTAACAAAGATAAAAATTGTGTTTCTCACATACCCCTTTTATAACCATGTCAGTTTCACCCAAAACTATTGCTGCAAACAAGGTATTTTTTCAAATCTAATATTAGGCGGAGTCACCAACTGCTAAATTCTGAACACATTGTTGTAATACTGTATATATAAAAAACTGCATTGTATATATATATATATATATATATATATATATATATATATATAAACTCTACAATGCAGTTTGATTTTAAGTTCATTAAAAGTACCGACACTGGTACTGGTCATGTGGTTCAGGGGTCTCCAATTAGTTCCAAGTGGGTGATTTTAATACATTGAATTCTATGAGAGCAGCGGTAACAAAGGTGATTTTGGGATGATCAATAAGAAAGCTGTTTAAAGTGCTTTAAATTGACACGTTAGATTTCTGTAATATTTACAACATAGCATTGAATAAAATTATGTCACAAAATACCTGAGATTAAAAGGTTAGATTGACTCATGGCAGGTTGGCGCCTAATAAGCTATTCACTATGTCATACCTCGAAACAGGACCGTTGTTAATCTTCTTTAACGTCAACAAACTGAATATTGATCCATCCAGATTCTCTTCAAGTCCTCTGATTCAAATAACTGACGGCAGTTAAAGGCAATTAAGTGGACAGCAAACATGATCAGTGTGCTGTCATCTATTTTAAAAGAAGTTACTTGACAGCAATGCATAAACGTTATGATATACACACTACCATCAAAAATAAAGAATTTAACTGATTTCTAAGTCAGGAAAAACCCTGAATAGTGACATAAAATAAATAGGACAATTTAACTATTAAAACACATACTGTAGATAGAACAATGTGTTTAATTAGAATTCCATGTTCATGACGGCCCTGTTCCTTAGTGATTTATTACTTTTATTTTGACTCTTCATTGTAGCAGCCAAAATAATGATAAATAATGTATGTTTATGTATTAGTTGTGGAGCCTTAACAAAAGTAAAACATTTTTGTTTTTAGGCATGGACAGTCAGTAATTCAGTTATTCCTGTAAACAAATAGGCAATGGAATTATAAAAGTTTTAATATTTTATTGGAGCAATTATTGGGCATATACTCATGTCTTTCTTGTAGCCAGCTTCTTGTACAATGGTTGGATGTGCAGCATGGGGGTGCACCGCCTGCTCTGAGAAGAGGGTCAGGATGTTTGGCTTCTCTGCAGAAATTGAGAGAAGGAAGAAAAGGTTGAACAAATTGAGCAAGAGTAATGTGACTATAACGCCAACAACAAGAAATTATGACAGGTAGTGATGTGAGGATATTGTATTCAGTAACAATTATAACATTTATATCATGTAAAACATAAAATATGGTACAATTAATTACTATATGAAATGTTCTTGGGGAGATGGCACATGCTTTGTTTAAGATAAGATAAGATAATCATTTATTGTCTGTTACACAAGGGTTACAGAAACTTTTCTTTGACAAGACTCCAGTCACATAGAGACTTTCACACAGACATAAAAAAAGACATGAGGGTGCTGAGGTATAGGCTGACTGTGGTGTTGATTTGATTTGCTTTATTTGACATGGGAATCACAGTAACATTGGACGAACCAGATGTATTGCTTAAGTGGTTTAGCACACTTGTTAATTTTCAACACCTGGGGGCGGCAGTGGCTCAGTGGGTCAAGTAGGTTGTCCAGCAATCGGAAGTTTGGTGGTTTGATCCCCGGGTCCTCCTCACCAAGTGTTGAGGTGTCCACGAGCCAGACACCTAACCCCAGCTGCTCCCGACGAGCTGGCTGGCGCCTTGCATGGCTGACACCGCCGTCGGTGTATGAATGTGTGAATGAATGGGTGAGTGTGAGGCAATGTAAAGCGCTTTGGTGGCCATTGTTGGTCAGAAAAAGCGCAATATAAATGCAGTCCATTTATATTTATTTACCTGTCCATGGGAGGTTTTATAGGAAAGAGAGAAACACAGAAGACAAAGGAAATAATAATACTAGAGAAAAAAATAATAATAATGAAGATAAAAGCAATCAAACAGTAGTACAAATATTAAAATACATTAAGATGTTATTATATTAAGAATTATTTACATACATAGGCTATGGAGCAAAAGGCAACTTGAACAGACATTAATCCTGCAGTAGGCCATTAGTGTACACACTGTTGTTCTGATTTTAGCCATTGTTTAAGTCCTCTATTAAAGATATTGCCATTGGTTTCCAGTTTTAAATGAAAAGGTAGAGTGTTCAAAAGTTTTGACCCTTTTGCAGAGAAGGTAGACTGACCGAAAGAAGTCTTATATTTTGCGACAAGACAGTCGCCGCTGGTAGTGGCTCGTGTGTTTGCCCTATGAGAGCTCTGACGCCAATGAAACTATCAGAGCTAAAAATCATGCTTTCTTAATATGTCACAATGGTGCCATCAAATGGGTTTCTGATCCATAACTCTGATTACCTGTTTGTGTAACGAAACAATAGGCTTTAATATAGTTAACGAGGTTAACTATATTGTTATATGTTCATTTTGTGCTGTTCAGTATAGCTATTGCAGAAGGGATAAAGGATTTCTTGTAAGTGTTTTTGCGGGCCAGTGGTACCTTAAAACGCCTGGCTGATGGTAATAGCTGGAAGGAGTGATGGAGGGGGTGAGAGGGGTCCTCTGTGATCAAGTTGGCTTTCCTGAACACTGAGCGGCTGTACAGATCAGATGGGGGGGAAGGGGGGAGACAGTTATTCTGGCAACGTTATTCACTATACGTGAGAATCTTGTTTTGTTTTTGATGGTGAGTTGGTTGTACCCGGAAGAGATATTTAAAGGGAGAACTGATTCAATTAGGGAGCAGTAAACCAAAGTTAACACATCCTTGCTGAAAAGTTCTGAGTTTTCTGAGCAGGTGGAGGTGTTGTTGTGCTTTTTTGTATTTTGTGTCTGTGTGTTTGAGAAGGACAGGTAAGTGTCTATTTCTATGCCCAGGTACCTGAATACCTGCACTTGCTGGCTGACCCTGGATGCTAAGTGGCTGGAACAAAGGTGATGTCTTGTCTCTGCCTCCACAGCATAGCTCCTTCGTTTTGTAATGTTGAGCTCCAAGGAGAGCTCAACAAACGTTTGGGAGAAGTTGTTTTCTGCCTGCTGGTAGCAAGTTAGGGCATCAATTTTAGACATGTGTGCAACCACAGCAATGTTATCAGCATATTTAAAAAGTGCCATACCTTCTCTGTTACACATGGTGTTATTAGTGTAAACAGAGAAGAGGATTGGGGATAAAACATAACCTTGGGGAACTCCAGTATTTAAAATAAGATTGGTTGATTTAACCAGTGTATAAACAATGCCTATTAATTAAGATACTATGGTTCTCTTATTTATGGATTTACGTTTCTATCTGGTCGATTTAAGATTACATCTTTTTTTATATATGATTCTTTTCAGTGGATTTAGGTTCTATCTGGTTGGTTAATTAATTAATTGAAACAGGAACGTATTGAGCTTTGTTGTGGCTGGGGTATTAGGCAATTCCCAGTTTAAATCTCTTACCAACATGATATATTGACCATAAACAAGGAAATCAGTTCACATAGAGTGTCCAGGGCGCAGCTGGCAGCTGTGGGCTGACGGTGACCTGTAACAGGCAGCTACAGTGAGAGACTTGTTTCTGGAAAAGTGGATTTTTAAAAGTAAAAATGAATGTTTAGGCACAGATCTGACTAGAATGACAGTGCCCCGTAAACTATTCCTACAGTATATTGCAACTCCGCCTTCCTTTGCAGTTCTGTCTTCATGAAAATGTTTATAGTTGATTTTCCTAAGTCAGGAATCTGAGATGGTTAGAATGTCTTGATTGGATGAAAACATAACAAATGTAGGGAGATTCCTTCTAATATTATATGCATAAAACCAACCCTCTAATCAACAAAATATGTTATTGTGGTGGAAGAGACGTTAAATAGACATTGAAATTATGTCTTTC
>JACXGM010005150.1:10639-22700 GCA_016801145.1 Umbra pygmaea
TTGGTCATAGTAGGGCATAGTAGGGCATAGAAGGGCATAGTAGGGCATAGTAGGTGATAGTAGGGCATAGGGCAGGGTTGTCGCTGATGCTGTGAATGGTGAATATGAGTCACGAGGCCCATGGCCTTGTAGGGGCTGACTACAGGGTGGGTTGAATATCTCACTTGTTGTTATTGTCAATTTGATAAAAAGTGGATGAATATACAGCAGAACTTTGCAATGTGCAGAAAGCATTATGTGTACATCGTTACGCTGAATTTGAACAATGAACAGTGGGCTTTTCTCATCTGAACTGGGTAGCCACACGATAAAACAATATCACATTTTGTATCTGGCAATGCAATGTGTTACCACTGCGTCAACTATAGTACCAAAGACAGCGAGGCCACTAGTGTTTATCTGACCTGACATCATATTCAGCTTTATTGACCTAAGTAGCTGATAATCCACATGTTTATGATAGTGGAAAGCAATAATGTTGGGAAAAAATATTGAACACAAGTTGGCTGCCCCATGAGTTGCCCATTTCACTATTACTCAGATCAGTGACCTTTGACCTCCCACCAGTGCAGCTAATTTTTCACACACTATTTCTAAATAAAATCAGCCCTTATGTCGGGTGGTTTAATTGGATAGTAAATCTATGGGATGTGAAGGGCTTAGGACCTGCCTGTAATACAATTGGCTGTGATAACAGGTTTGAGAATGGACATTGTGTCCTAGGAGGATCGATGCCTGTAGATAAACACACACACACACACCCACACACAGATAACACAGTTGTCCTGTAATCTGTGCCTATTCTTTACAAACAACTGTTCTGTCGGGGTCAACTGTGAAGTTACCATATATCTTTCCATTACAGTTTAGGCAGCAGAAGGATCGTGAGTTGAAATAAAAAAATGATCTGAATATTGGAGCTGACAAGGTGAAATACAAGGCATTCTGTCCTTGAGCATGTCAGTTTACACTAATTGTCCCAAGGGCCCTCTTTATGGCAAAGCCATGCACCTGGATCTGTAGTCCTTATTTTACTGTATTGGTTGCACATGTCCTTCGCATTATAAGATCTTTTTAACTTTCTATTTGTTCCCTGATGTATTTCATCAAAGCACATTGCTACCTGAACATGTTTCTTGGTACAGTATAAATGACATTCTGGAGAGTGGAAGCTATATTTCATTTCATTTTTAAGCATATTGCACATTTTCTATTCATCCAATATACCTAATTTCATTACTGACATATTACTGTGTCCTTCAGTTATTTGATAGATCAAAATGAAATTGCTGATCCAAACACCCAATTATTTATGAATGAAAATCATGGAAATTGTCAGGGGTGCCAAAACGTTTGCATACAACTGTAACTTCTTAGTTATTGTTTGAAATACTGAGCAGTGTAATGAATTACTCCCAAAGAGGTAAAAGACCAATACAGTTTATTCTAAAGGTAAGAATATCAATCTAAGAATGTTGGCAAAAGTACAAAGGATAATCCAAGGCAGAATCATACACAATCAAAGCAAAGGTCAGACCGGAATAACAATGCATGAATTTAGTGCTCAGTATGAATGAAACAGTACTTACAATACCTCGCAAAGAGGCAATGGAGTTTGTGTGTCTTAAATGCTGACTGAGTGAGAGCAGGTGAATAGAATTTGGTTGATTGAGTCCGGGTATTGGGAAATGTAGTTCTGATCAGTCCAGGAAGGGGAAGATGTAGTTCTCTGTGAAAGGGAACAGGGAATGTTACAGAGTCTGGGTTATGGGAAATGTAGTTCTGATCAGTCCAGGAAGGGGAAGGTGTAGTTCACAGGGAAGAGGAACCAGGAAATGTTACAAGCAGATTGTCACTGTGTAGCTGAAGTGAGAGGCCAAGCAGATGCAGAGTTGGTTGTAATGATTCCAAGAATAGGTGTCACGTATTCCCTTCACCAAAGATGTATAGAGAGACAGGCGCGAAGGAGATGCAATCAAACAGCGTTTATTCAAAAGACTTCGAAACAAATACTGCCACAAGGGGCAAAACTGAACTATTCCAATCGAATATACAGGGACACGTAACCTGGGACACGAAACAGAAAACATTGACGGACAAGGTGGACAAGGAAACATGAGGGTTAAATACTAAATCACTAATTACAAACACAAGACACCTGGGAACTAAAACACTGACGTAACTAATGAGACATAACACAAGCAAAGCATGAAACAGACACAGGAGGGAGCCACAACATAACAACACTGCACATAGGACACACACCAGGGAGAAACCTAACCCAAACACAGGGCAGGAACTACAAAGGACACATGAGGGAAAAACCACCATTTACAACACTGAAGAACAAGGAAGACCTATACACAAGACACTAAACCAACAAAAGCAGTCCTTATCCCAACTCTTCCAGGGCTGGATGTGAGAGTAGGAGACAGTTGCATATGCAAGGAGGTTAATCCTTTAATAGAGTTCCAGTACAAATGCAGTTCTTTAGCACACAAACTAAATACAAGAACAACCGTGAAGCCTACTAAATGTGATCCCAGAGTGAATCAAAACAAAGGATATACTGATTCACATAAGTAGCTACACAAAGAATATAGCACTCTGAATAGTATCTGCTTAAAACACTGCTTGTGACAACACCTGACCACAAATGAACGCCGTGCTACGTGAGCTAAACTGTGACTTGGAATCTCCCATGGTCCATGGTTTCCCAATGGGTCGATAGGAAATACGTTTGTGAAAACTTATTACATGGAAATGCATGAATTATACCTGTCTATTATGTAAATATATGTGTGACTAACTATAAGGGAAGAACGGCATTTGTAGATCGACAGGTCGAGACTGTTTTCCCAAGATGGTGCTTGCATGTATATGCGAACGGTACTGTCTTTATAAATGATATTTGTAATAAACTGTGTGCACACTTACAGAGTTCTCAATGCTTTGGTTTGCATCTAGGGACCCTGCTTATGCTACTGTGGAAGTGTGGTGCTATTTGGAGAGTTGTTAGTGGACTAAAATAGCATTTCTTTTTTACTTCATTCATGCCCCGACTACTAGCGTTATAAGCTAATTAGTGTTTCGAGCTAAAACAGGGGACATTCAATTAGTGTGAAAACGAATCCCTGTTATTAACACCTAGGTTCATTTTGCGCCGGAATTGTGCTTTAAGTGGCCCCCCCATCTGAACTATCCCTACAGAGACCAGGAGCCGGATGAGATGCAGGCCTGTGGAGAGTCAGGGAGGGCGCGGAGCACTTGGCAGTTTGAGGCCTTGGCATGGAGTAGGACTCAGTGGGATGGCCGGCATGGAGCCCCACACTGTCAGATCCAAGCCCACACAGCCAATCTGCAGCCACGTCTGCTCTTTGTGTGTGTGTGTGTGTGTGTGTGTGTGTGTGTGTGTGGCTGTTTGTACTGGACACATCTTAAGTAAAACCTAATTTGGTCCATGAACGATGTGTATAATAATACATTGAGCTTTTACCTTGTTATTCAGCACCAGGAGGGACTGTTGAAAGTCCATGTGATAATCATACTTATTCTGCCCAAAGCTGCAAAGCTACATTATCTGTGAAAATGCATCCCTAAGCTGTTTAAATAGAATGGGTAAAACGTGATCCTTTTACTTTTATTTTTTTAATTTAACCAGTTGAGCATGTTGAGAACAGTTTCTCATTTGAAACGGCGACCTGGCCAAGATAAAGCATTGAGGTGCATAGAACATGAAGTTACACATATAATTACAAGACAAAGAAGTATACAAGTATACAATAAAAATAGTAAAAACAGGAATACCGTGTCTTCAGCTCAAACAATTATTAATTTGTAAAAGTAGTGCAACAAATGTCAGTATATGGAGGTAGATGTTTGGCAAGTACAGTGGCGTGGTGTTGTGCCATACAGTCAGTGGTAAAAAATATATAAATAATAAATAAATAAAAACAAAGAATATGGTCTGAGGTAGAGAGGTACATTTGTTGAGATACAAAGTGGCTGTGCATAAATAACCAGCTATGGTGTTTAGAGTGTGCAAAAATGTGTTAACGGCATAAAAAGAGTGGGCGGGGTTAACATGTATAATGGTCTGACAGTAGATTTGATAGTAGTACTTTGAAGGTGGTTAATGGGACAATGTATTCAGGCTTCAGGGATTTTTGTAGTATGTTCCAAGGAAAGGAGGCCAAAGGAGGTGCGGACTTTAGTGGCAATCAGTGATATAACTGTTTGAACACCGATTAAGAGAGGGTGATGCTCTGGACATTAATGATTTTAGGTAAGGTGGGGTTTTGCTTAGTAGACACTTGTAAATAAGATGGAACCAGTGTGTTTGATGTCGGGTGTGTAGTAAAGGCCAACCGATTAGTGTATAGAGGTTACAGTGGTGGGTGTTATATGGAGCATTGGTGACAAAACGTCGCTGTGGTACACGACATCTAGTTTTCTAAGGAGCAAGTTTGATGCAGATCTATAAATTACATCACCGAAGTATTGGGACCATGTTCGTTTTCACGAGGGCGAGTTTGGCTGGAAAGGTGAATGAGGCTTTATTACGGAATAGGAAGCCAATCCTGAGCTTAGATTTGAAACCTTAGATTTGAGCTGGTTGATGTGGGTCTGGAAAACGATTGAGGAGTCTAACCAGACACCAAGGTATTTATAGTTGCCTACATGTTCCAGTACAGACCCGTCAAGTGTGGTGATGCTTGTTGGGCAGGAGGGTGCAAAGTGTGATCGTTTGAAGAGCATACATTTAGTTTTACTAGAATTTCATTGTAATTGGAGGCAACAGAAGGAATGTTGTATGTTATTAAAGCTTTCTTGAAGGTTTTTTAACACAGTGTCCAACGTCGGGCCAGATGTATAAAGAATGGTGTCATCTGCATACAGGTGAATCATAGAGTCACCTGCAGCAAGAGCAACATCATTGATATAGACAGAAAATGGAGTTGGTCCAAGAATTGAACCATGAAGCACCCCCATACAGACAGCCAGAGGTTTGGAGAGTAGGCCTTCCGACTTGACACACTGAAAACTGTCGGGGGAAATAATTTGTAAAAGTGACTACCAGGCAAGGTAGTCATTTTTAAAACCCAGGTTCTTTAATCTATCAATGAGGATGTTGTGATTGACAGAATCGAAGGCCCTGGCCAGGTCAATGAAGACTGCTGCACAGTAGTGTCTTTAGCCGCTTTCCGACCAAGTAGTTACAGGAACGTAGTTATAGGAACAGTCCACTTCTAAACAGTTCTACTAACTACTCTCCCCCAAAACCGGTTTTGCTATTTGCATTCGCACTGGTCAAGTGGCCATAGGAACTGGTAGGAGGGATAAAGGAGTGATGCAAGCACCGCAACAGGCTTTTATAGCATCGTCACTAGACTTTAGTGTAGCGCTACATACAACAACATTTCACAGTTTAATGTTTGTAACACTGGGTGTATGATTGGAGATAAGTGTGTAAATCATCTTATGTATGCGGATGATCTGGTTGTATTCAGCCCAAGTAGTGCTGGGTTCCTACGGCGGCTTGCTGTTGTTTAAGATTAGGAGGCTGAAAACGACATCCAATACAATTTTATAAAAATAATGTTGTGTTGATAATGTCCTAATAACGGAGTTCGAACCGCAGCGTTTAAAAACTAGGCTGGAGTCATAGAAATTGAGTTGCTACTTAACACAGAAACACAAAAGACGAAGGCTCCAGCATAATATGTAGCATTATACGCAACAGACAAACGAAGCAACCGCGTAATTTATAAGTTGGACCAATCAACGTGGACCTGGGAAAAGGGAAAATGGAAAGACCCTGCTCTGGAGTAGGAGCTAAAAAGGTTATAGGAATGGCTGTGCGAGGAACTAAATAATCCCGCATTTTCTTCTATCCAAACACAAGAAAAAAAGGGTTATAGGAACGTTATGTTCTAGGAACTGCAAAAATCCCTGCGGTCGGAAAGTGGCTATTAGTCGATAGCAGTTATGATGTCGTTTAAGACTTTGAGTGTGGCTGAGGTGCACCCACGGCTCGGAAGCCAGATTGCATGTCAGAGAGGCTGTGATGGTGTTCGAAATGGTTAATAATTGTTTATTATTAAGGCTTTCAAAGACCTTTGAAAGGCAATGCAGGATGGAGATTGGTCTGTAGCAGTTTGGTTCTAAACTGTCCCCCCCTTTGAATAGAGGGATTACTGCAGCTGTTTTCCAGTCTTTAGGGATCTCTGTTGAATCAAAGGAGAGGTCAAGATGTTGCAGCTCCATCAGAACATCGACTGTCTGGACATGGGCAAAGGAAAAACCTGGGGGGCTTTGGCTGGATGCTGCAAAGGGTTAAGGGCTGTTAGTTAGGGGGGGGGGGCACAAGATGAAAAGCACAACCTGCCATGGCAAAATGCTTATTGAAGTTTATTAACTATGGAGGACTCATCAGTGGTGTCAGTGTTATCTAGCCTTAGATCTGTGGGCAGCTGGGCGGAGGTGCTCTTATTCCGCATGGACTTTACTGTATCCCAAAACCTTTTAGAATTAGTGCTGCATGTAGCAGATTTCTGTTTGAAAAAGCTAGCCTTAGCATTCCTAACTGCCTGTGTGTACCGGTTCCTGGTTTCCTTGAAGAGTTGCCGGTCGCAGGGATTATTCGAGGCTAAAGCGGTATGCCACAGAATGTTTTTGTGTTGGCTAAGGGCGCTGAGTTCTGGAGTGAACCACGTGCTATATCTACACTAAACTTTTTGAAAGGAGCATGCTTATTTAGAACAGCAAGAAAGGTATCCTTAAAGAAAGACCAGACATCCTCTACTGAAGTGATGAGATCAATATCCTTCCAGGGTACCTGGGCTAGATCTAATAGCAATGTTCACAGAAATGTTTTAGGGAGCGTTTAACAGTGATGACGGGAGATATTTTAACTGCAGAAACGTTACTGATGCGGGCAATGATGCAGTGACCGCTAATGTCCTGTCATATTGATTGTAGTTCAGTTTTACCTGAAACTTCTGAACAGAAATATTACAATGTCAATCAATATTTTTGTATGTATTGTTTTTATTTGGTTATACAGCAGACTATACTTGATACTTATTTGATTTAATCTAGTCACAGCAGGTCCTTTCAACATATCGTTAGGTATATCGTATCGAAAAAATATCTATTTTATATCGTGATATCATTTTTTGGCCTTGTCGCCCAGCCCTACAGTACACGCACTATAATTAATACATACAGGTACTCAATAGACACCAGGAAAAAACATACCACATGGGGGAAAAACTGAAACACAAAAAATGGAACGGGCTTGGCTCGCACATTCCCTCAGGGGGGTGGGGGGAACGAAGCTCCTAGACAATTTCTGACATTCATTATGGTACAACTTTACAGTAGTACTGCATTCATTATAGTACAGCTTTACAGTAGTACTTCATTCATTATGGTACAGCTTCACAGTAGTACTGCATTCATTATGGTACAGTTTACAGCAGTACTGCATTCATTATGGTACAGCTTTACAGTAGTAATGCATTCATTATGGTACAACTTTACAGTAGTACTGCATTCATTATGGTACAACTTTACAGTAGTACTGCATTCATTATGGTACAACTTTACAGTAGTACTGCATACATTATGATAAAGCTTTACAGTAGTACTGCATTCATTATGGTACAGCTTTATAGTAGTACTGCATTCATTATGGTACAACTTTACAGTAGTTCTGCATTCATTATGGTACAACCTTACAGTAGTACTGCATTCATTATGGTACAACTTTACAATAGTACTGCCTACATTAGGATACAGCTTTAAAGTAGTACTGCATTCATTATGGTTCAGCTTTATAGTAGTACTGCATTCATTATGGTACAACTTTACAGTAGTTCTGCATTCATTATGGTACAACCTTACAGTAGTACTGCATTCATTATGGTACAACTTTACACTACCACTGCATTCATTATGGTACAGCTTTACAGTAGTACTGCATTTATTATGGTACAAATTTACAGTACTACTGCATTCATTATGGTAACACTTTACAATAGTACTGCATTCATTATGGTACAGCTTTACAGTAGTACTGCATTCTTTATTCACTAAAGAAACAATAAAGAATATTACACAAAATCTGAAATACTAAGAAACAAAAACGCTTCAATCAGATTTGTCCATGTCACTCTTTTTTCCATACTTTTCAAACTTAGAGATGCTGAATACTGTAAAAAAGACACCAAAGGAAACTTATGGATGGAAATATCCAAAATAAAACAAGGTATATTTTGAAACAATCAGAACTTCACATTTAGTCCATTCTTTCTGACAATTATGCCACAGGTTCTCATCAACATCATATTGGATGTTTTCCTTTGCAATGCACCATGGGAAAAACCTACTTGCATGTTGTATATATCTCTGGCAGTTCTCTGCACCTATTGCTAGGCAACTAGCATTCATTGCCTCCAGGAGAGACTCATTTGCCCGGTGATCATGCACCTTCCATCTCCAAGCAGAGAAGGACTCCTCAATTGGGTTCAGAAAAGTCAAGTATGCAGGGAGGAATTGTGTCATCATACGGGGCTGTACTGCAAACCAAGGCGCGAGTGATGAAATGCAACATTGTCCCAAATGAGGACCTATAGCGTCATGCCAAGCCTCAACACCCCTCTCTCTTCGAGTGGTCTTACATTCAGTGCATCAAGAAATTTGATGAGGTGTTGTGTGGGCCGATAGTTGGCACATGGCGAACGCTACCATCTTTAGAGATGGAAGCACACGTGGTGATATTGGCACCCCTCTGACCTGACACTGTATCCGTAGACCTCTGCAAATAATATTCCACCTGCATCTTCTCACTTTACATACGTTGAAGCCGGCTTCGTCGCATACATGACTTTATGATGTGTTTCACACAGATGTTTTAGAGATTTAAAATTAAGCAAGAACTTTCTATCAGCTGTGGATCGATGTCTTCCTTGTTCAACACCGTTAATCCAATGAGATCTGTGGTAACTGTTTTGATAAAGGGTTTGAAAACTGAAAAAGTGTTAAACATTTCCAAGAGAAGACTTCTGCTGTGCTAAGATGGTGATGAATAAGGACAAATGGATCCCAGGTTCATTAAGCGTGTCTTAGCACAGTGGTTCCCAAACCTCTCCTCGGGGACCCCCAGACAGGCCAGGTTTTTATTTTACCCTGAAATGACAAAACTGATTAAATTAGTCAACTACACATTACACCTTTGACTAATTGAATCAGGTGTGCCTTTTCAGGGTTAAAACAAAAACATGGCCTGTCTGGGGGTCCCCGAGGAGAGGTTTGGGATCCACTGTCTTAGCAAACGAGAAAAACTGGCCACCAGTCCTGTAGGTCTTACATTTTGCTAAAAGATTTACTTTATTCATCAAGAGGCATAGACAAATTACCCAAAAATTAAGTGGTTACTGTGTGAGAATCAACACTGACACAGATTAATGTAATGGCATAGCTAAATTTATTAATTAATAAAGTAGTTAGTTAACACCCCTACTCTTACGAATAGTGCCATGGGATCTTTAGTGACCACAGAGAGTCAGGATACCCGTTTTTAACATCTCCTCCAAAAGACGGCACACTACGCAGGCCAGAAGTCCCCATCACTGCCCTGGGGCATTGGAAATGATCTTTAGACCAGAGGGAAGAGTGCCCTCTACTGGCCCTCCAACACCACTTCCAGCAGCACTGGTCTCCCATCCAGGGACTAACCAGGCCCGACCCTGCTTAGCTTTAGAAGCAAACCAGCAGGGCAACAGAGGGCTCTATGCTACATGGAAAGATGTACTGTACTGTATATCCATCATGTTACATCCTGTTAGTGCTACAGAGAGTTTGACTGATAAAATTCCTAACACGTCAAGTGTTCATGACAGCAAAGGTGGACTGGTCTCAAATCTGTTTGTGCTATCTATGTGGCTATGGCGATTTGGCCTGACGAATACAGAAAAAACTGATCTGGGACCAGTCAATAGCTAAGGTGCTCCTGGATTATGTTTGCAAGGAGCAACATCGAAAACCGTCATTAATAGAGGGGTTGCACTTAGTTTTGTTGTTCAGAGAGAACATTGCAATCGGTTTTGAATTTGATGACACAACGGGTCCTCACATCCCACATTTATTTTAGGACAATTCAACCTGTTGCATTGATGCAGTAAGAGCTTCTGTGTTTGGGACACCAATAAAGTGATAATAAATGCATAAGCACAATGTGTGGAGTTTCAGGGTACACTAAAAACATTCAACTCAAAATTAAAACATGATTCAGCAAAAATGGTTTCTGAGGGAATGTTTTTCTTCTAAAAAGAAAAATGTGCATCATTTTAATACTTTAAAATCTAGTGCCCAGTTGCCACAATACTAGTGTTTATATAGCATCAAATAGCCACATGCTAGTGTATAACTGTTGCTCTTTTTATAGGCCTGATGGACTGTTTTATTCAATGCTATAGTCATTCACCAGTGACGGGTCATCTCCTTCTGGTCAATATGGACTAGAATACAAGTCACTATGGACAATCCCATGCTCTATCCACTGGACCTTGTACACCTAACAATATCATCATGTTAACTGTACATATATGTATAATGTCCCTATTGATGATGTAACTGCCCCTTATCATTCTATGCGGACTGTTCACATGTACAGACTCTATATAAAATGTTGCTTTGTCTCCATTTTATACCTTATTGTTTATACTTTTTATACCTTTATTGTTTTCAAGTAGACACAACATTTCTTCTTTGAACCATTTTAATTTTACTGTGTTGCTGAAGCCGTGGCACAAGACTTACTCATGCAAATGCATCTCCATCTCTTGTGCATGTGACAATAAAATGTAAAGTTGTTTTCTATTTACCTTTGTTTACTAAGGAAAAACCCATTGATTTTTTTTACAATACATATTCACATCAAGTCAAATTCTAAAATGCACTTACTATAAAGAACTTGTGATGATGTAATGTAATGAGTCTTAGATAATATCTTATGTCAGAACAGAGCAGTGCAGCAGCAGTGTAGTCCAATATCCCAATCATTAACAAAAGAACTACACTGTATTTCCAATGCCCTACAAAACTTTTTTAACTTATTGGATCCAAAATCTAACCATGCTAAGAATTACAGATGCCTTGGTACAGCGCTTAACCATGGTATATTTGCAATATAGCCCAAACCCTAGACTTCCATTATTGCTATTTATACCAGTTATCACAGGAATTAGAACAGTAAAAAGTGTAAAAAGTGTAAAAAGTAAAAAGTGATGTCATACATGTGCTATACATTCTTGTACACCATGGCTTTCAGCCAATCAGCATCCAGGATGCATATTTTGCCATTTGAGGATACATTTCAATGAGGACATGACAAATTGTTCTTCCACAGTGTTTTGGGTGTTATAAAGCACTGGGTGAAATAAAGCATTATATCGTGAAGGGAATCATCTGATATACATCATTATTAAAATATCAACAGTTACAGTATTCAGCTGGAAATATCAATACAGTTGTACTGTATTCAGCTGGAAAGAGAAAGTAATGTGATTGTCAGGCCTCAGCTAATACAAATAGCAACTTTAAATCATGGTTAACATGGGTACTTTGCCAAAGCAAGTTCCCTTGAGCAGACAGCTATCATAATTTATATCCCTAATTGTATTTCCCTTTAAAACTTAAAAGTCAAACTTCCTTGTTGAACTATCCTTGCAGGCATGTGTTTCCAGCAGGAAACCAAAACCTTTACAGACACAGAGTAATGGTGGAAAGCATAGTTAATGTTGCCTAATCTATATTATTTATAATGGAGTATGCATATTAATGAAGCATTGTAATGATATAAAGGTCTCTACAGGTGCCTTGTGAAAGTACATCATTAAGAAAGTGGCCTAAAGGAATACATTAAGCTGTCTAAATACATGGTCCTATCCAGGAGAACCTCTACAAAATAAACCCATTTTGTGTTTCTATTGTGTCTCATTTAGTTAATGATTTTCAGCCCCATGCATTGAATACCCTTTGACCATGTACAGAACTT
>JACXGM010005150.1:22800-36043 GCA_016801145.1 Umbra pygmaea
GAGTAGGGGATTGGGTAATTGGTAGCACAGATGTATGGTGTTAGTTATTAGTGTCTGTGTATATAACCTGTTGTTCTCCCCTTGTCTCTTGTCGGTTAATGTTTCCTGTGACGTGTTCCGTGTTACCTGTGTCTTCGTGTTTTGCCCCTCGTGGCAGTTTTGTTTTACAACTGAGTGTGGATTAATAAACACAATTGTAGTATTGAAGCCTTCGCGCCTTTCTCTATCTATTCCCGTTTGGAACCGTGACAAGAACAAAGAGCTTTAATTCCTATCTGGTTAGAAGTGTTAATTTGAAAAAGATTTGAAATGTCTTTGGTATTTAAGGAATTTGCAATATCACAGAGGATATATATTTTATTATGACATATATTTATTATAATATTTTGTTTTGAATTCCTTAAATTCCTTTTTCTTTTTTTACAAATACATGATGAAAAATGTTTGGCATCAGTCATTTTGAAAGGTTTGCTAATCAACACACTTTTGATCCCAGATGAGACATGTTATTGGTGCATGTGCATTTGTTAGTTTTATTATTCATAATGGAGTATGTATATTAATGAAGCATTGTAATGATAAAAAGGCCTCTACTTGTCCCTAGGGCACACGTGCAACATTAAATAGGTGTCCTGGAGCAAGGCATTAAGCTGTCTAAATACATGGTCTGATCTAGATATCCTAACCAAATAAGCCCATTTTGTGTTTCTATTGTATCTCAGTTAATGAATAGTCAAACACAGGCAGTAACCGCCCATAAACCATGTCTGTGGTAACTGTGGCTACTAAATAGAACTAAGAATTTGAATTCCTAATGGGTTAAAAGAGCTCATCAGTTTGCTATCTGAAAAGATTTTAATTTTTGTTTACAAAGACATGATCACAAATGTTGAAAGGTAATAGATCATCTCACCTTAGATCCAGCACAAGACACAATGTATGGAGATTTGTTTGTGTATGCATGTGTTAGGTTTAGAGTTAAGAATAATTTTGTGTTAAAGTTAGCGTTAATTTTATATTACATTCTAGGTCTGATTTCATTTCAGTCTAATTAATGTTTACATTTAGAAAAAAGATTAAACAAAGCAAAGAACAAATCCAAAGTCTACTTCTGAAAGTTATTCCATATTGTTAGACAAAAAAATTAAATTTCACGGTATATATTAGAAGGATGCTGGCAGACAGATATATGTGGTAAAGGTATATATGGTAAATATATATGTGGTAAAGATATATGTGGTAAAGATATATGTGGTAGAGGGTATGAAAGTTGTAATGACATTTTCTGTGGTGTGGACCCTAGTGGAACATCAACTTCACTATAAAAACAAATAAGTTAATTGAAATCAAAATAATTGTTGAAACTGATTATATGTAAATGTTTAAGTAAAACAAACTTAATTTTGTAAGTTAATATAGCATTTTTGCTTAAGTATGTGAAAAAAATTAGTTAGTTTTACATAAAAATGTATATGTAATCAGTTTCAACAATTATTTAAAGTTCAATTAACTTATTGGATTTTATAGTGTTGGATGTATATATAAATTAACATGGTGGACACAGTATATGAAGTAACATGGATGGATAGAGGCTAACAGAATGAATTAATTATGTATGACATCAGCCTAGCCCAGCATTGCCATTACTTTACCCTGTCTTAAAGACACATTTCATTCTAACACAAGAACTGTTTAGACAAGGAATGACATGGAATGATAATGAGACATATTTATAAAGGATATTAAACCTGCACTATGTAACTTTTTTGAAAAGAAACAAAAATACAAAAACTAGGTTTTGGACTAGTTAATGTTAGGAACTAGCATATTGGATACAGGGATAGAAAACATCAACTTAAATAATAACAAAATATAAACAACAGTAGAATAGCAAAATCTAAATTTAACTATAACTAACTAGCAACAAATGCATATTATGGACAATCAGAAATTGGTTAAATTGAATATGTATTATATTCCTGTGTCCAATAAAAACAATATATATAAATATATATATAATTAAATAACACTATGGGCCCTATCTTGCACTTAGCGCAATTGACTTTTTACACAGATGCATGTATCATTCCTATTTTACACCTGATGCACAGGAAACTTTCCCTCCACAGACATGCATCGGTAAATTGGGGAATGAACTTGCACTCCCGGGGGCGGTTCAGCGAATAAAAGAGGCGTGTTCGGGCACTATTTTACAGTTCCCAAAAACAATTCCCCCACAGATCAGGAAAAACCTGGTTAAAAGTCAGTGGCGTGTTATTCAGATGTTATTTTAAGGGCACATGCTTGGCCATAATGTAGCGTGTGCACAACATGTATACACTTTGCTCCTCTCATCTACATAGACGCAGCAGTTTCCATTATTGCAACCCAAACATAATTAGAGGGAAAATATTACCACACCAGGGAGATCATTGTGGTGTCCAAAGATGTGAAAAAATAGGCATACATCTAGTTTACACATTTACCCAAATTATTCAGAATGAGTTATTCGCACTGATATATATCAACCGCAAGGAAACCCATTTAATCAACATACAAGTAATTTGCGATGCTAATAGTAAAATCACCCATCTCTGGCTCAAGCCATGACTCATTTATGCTGGCAAACTCTGCCATTTCTGCCATCTTTGACAGGAATCCCCCCTTGGATGGGTGGCTGTGAAGGGGTCAACTGCTATCCATTAAATACTTGGCTGATGACACCATTTATGATGCCAGCAACACTGCGTATAATACCGTTTAATCAAAAACACACACAAACACGCAGTGTAGCCTAATTGAACAAACATTGGGCACACTGAAAATGCCCTTCAGGTGTTTGGATAGGACAGGTGGCACTTTAGAGTACTCAAAAAGTTGCAGCATTCTTTGTGGCATGTGGCCTTATGGATGTGTTGATGACATAAATGAGGAAATATTAGAGGACTTAAGGAGACGTGATGTTGCAATGCATGTGCCGTTGCCACTTAACCCAAATGTTCCAGCAGAATGGGAGAGAGCTTATTTGACAGAAGAGTGAGGTAAGCAAAGTATTCTCGGTCTAATGTTAGACTACATTGCAAAAATATCACCATACATTCATAACCTTGTGATTCAGTGAGAGTGAGCCCAAAACATCAGAAAGTATGGGCCCTATCTTGCACCCGGCGCAACACAGCGCAAAGCCAGAATGCAAGTGCCTTTGCTAGTTTAAGACCAACGCAGTTGTCAATTTCCTGTCCGGCGCCCACATCGTTGAAATAGCAAATATTTGCGCCCATGGGCGTGCTGGTCTAACAGGGAGGTGTGTTCAGGATAATTCTGGGTGAATTGCTATCTAGAGGCATTGGAAAGTGATCACGCCATTGACCAACAAAATCCTGGTCTGAAGTCAATGGCGCAGCATGTCATTGTTATTTTAACAGCAAATAAGTCAAATGCACCTAGGCGTATGCACAGCGCGTGCACACTGTGCTTATTGCACACACACAAGGAAGAGCAGCAGCACACAAACATGCAAAAGATTACAAATAAAAATATTATGCTGCAAATCCACCATCATAATAACAATGTGTGAAAGGTACAAACGCACCTGGCTCTTAAAGGGAATGGGAGACTCTGATTGGTTTATTGCATGTTACGCCCAAAACACACCTATGAATTGATGGACCCTTTCTTCCGCAGTCAAACTAGCAAAAGTGGAATTGGGACACGCACTTGCACTATGTGCTTAGATCATTAAAATAGGGCCCTATGTCTTTTTGACATTTTTTATTTACATTTTGTAAAAAAGAAAAATCAACAGCAATCCGCCATTATAATAGCAATCCGCCATGGAATGCTCCTGTTCTTAAAAAGAATGTGAGATGACGCTCTGATTGGTTTATTGCATGTTCGGCCAAAACCACACCTATGACTAATGTAGCTACTTCAGACCTACCCATTTTAGATTTGCGTCAGGCGCAAGTGTCATTTATCATGCCGGCATAATTGCAACTTGCGTTTCACGTTTGATAGTTGCATTTTAGATCGTTAAAATAGGGGACTATATATAAAATTTGGGCCGACAGGACAAATGAATGGAAGGTTACATAGTGCAGCTTTACCATTAAGCTCACTAATAAGAAAAAATAATGTTATTTAGAAGACATTTATATTAGCAGAAAGGTTTATCCAAAGAGACCTCCCGCAGAGATTCGATTCCCCCCACGGTAATCAGGCCCAAGGTGAAAAGCAAAATGCTCTTCTTACCAAGTGAGCCATATGGGAATCAATTTATTTAGCATTCTATAATGTATTTACATGATTTTACAGAGACAACTTTTGATAACTGTCTGGATAAAATGTAATCTCACAAAATTAAAGGGATTATGCTGCTCTCTGGTCCACACGATTAACTGCACTCTGCTTGAATAATGGGCTATGAATACAGTTTTTTCCAATTGCTAAAACACAATTTTGCAAACTAGTGTGGTTTTATCAAGATACTCAACACAATTCACAAAACCACACACCCAAACTGCAAAATATCTCATTTATCCTGTAAAATGAAGCACTGCAACCAAAACCACATATAGCATTATCAAAATCAAACTTTTTCATCACATGGCACACACTTCATTCATATTACCAGATATTTGTCTAACCAACTACACACTGTTGGGCATAATGAAAAACACTCTCATCTTTAGTATTCTTTGCTATAATGTCTAACCAACTACACACTGTTGGGCATAATGAAAAAAATTCTCATCTTTAGTATGCTTTGCTATAATGTCTAACCAACTACACACTGTTGGGCATAATGAAAAACACTCTCATCTTTAGTATGCTTTGCTATAATGTCTAACCAACTACACACTGTTGGGCATAATGAAAAACACTCTCATCGTTAGAATGCTTTGCTATAATGTCTAACCAACCACACACTGTTGGGCATAATGAAAAACACTCTCATCTTTAGAATGCTTTGCTATAATGTCTAACCAACCACACACTGTTGGGCATAATGAAAAACACTCTCATCTTTAGTATGCTTTGGCATAATACAAAAATAGTTCAAATTATAGGAAATTCTTCAGATTGTTCACATGCACGGAAATATTTACACACACATACACACACACACACACACACACACACACACACACACACACACACACACACACACACACACACACACACACACACACATACACACACACATTTTACTTTTCACCAAACAAGTCAGTGCAATATATGCACAGCAGATATATTTACATTGGACTGTACAAAACAACCAAAAGGTGCTCACGTGTAGTCGTTTTATAGTGCTTACTTCCTGATTGAAGTGGTAACAATTAAGCATTGATTTGGTTGGCCAGGTGTCACATATGTTGGCCAAATAGCTCATGTAGTGTCATTTTGAATGGCAGTGTTTTGAAATGGCAAACATGTGATTTGCTGTCAGATTGTTGTGTCTTATGCAGAGAACCGTGTTCAGTGCATTTAAAAAGTGCCATTTCGAATTGAAAAATGTGTGTAAAGCAGAAAATGTGTTTAGACTTTTGGAGACATGAGAAGAGGTTTTGCTCTCTGTGTGTCGCCTTGTGGATAGCACTGTGGCCTCACAGCAAGAAGGTTCTGGGTTTGAACCCCGGTCATCCCGGGCCTTTCTGTGTGGAGTTTGCATGTTCTCCCCGTGTCTGCGTGGGTTTCCTCCGGGTGCTCCGGTTTCCCCCACCATCAAAAAACATGCAGGTTAGGTTCTCCAGTCAGTGCCCCTGACGAAGGCACTGGCTTAAATCTGGAGTTGGTCCCCAGGCGCTGTATATGGCTGCCCACTGCTCCCTTGAGGGATGGGTTAAATGCAGAGAATGAATTTCGCTACATGTATTGTATGTGACAAATAAAGTACCTTTACCTTTAAATAATTGTGCTATGCATGTCATTTTAGTGTTTTAGCAATTGGAAAAAACTGTAAAAGCCTTGATTTCCAAATGATAGGCTGGATGGGGCTTCACTTTTTCTTGGTAAATGGCGCCATCTACGTGTTTAAAGGATAAGTAAAAGTTACAATTTACTTAAAGATGTTTGGGAGGATACCGTTTGATGGCCAGTATGAATAAATCCCAGCATAAACCACAGAGAACACAGACTGACTGCCTCTGCTAATACAGCATCATTCTCTGGGATCATTCTGTAGGATTCTTACGTATTGTGAACAAGAAATTATGAAAACAAATCTTTTTATTTAGTATTGTAGTGGTCCTCAAACCCTTCCATGGAGGGCCTAGTGTATGCTGGTTTTTGGTCTTTCCCTTCAATTAGAGCATGATTAGGACCTAGACTGCCAGGTGAGGGGAGATCCTAACCAATTAGTGAGCAACTCCATCAGGCTTGTACAAGGTAAAAGTGAACCTGCATACACTAGGCCCTCCATGGAAGGGTTTGAGGACCACTGTAGTATTGATTCCTTAAAAGAGGTTTTATGTAGAAATCCGATATGAAATCATCATTAACCATCCTATAGGACGGTTCCAAATCATGATAGAAAATCCTAAAAGGTTTGTTTATTATACAGTTCCATTAGAAATCGATCATCATCGATCACATTTGAGCGTTTAGGAATATGGCAAGCCATTTTAACATTTAATAGCAAGCATATGGATTTTTATTGCATATTTCCATAATTCAATTCTTCCTGATCAAATAGAACAATTCAGATATCCACAATGACATTCTTCCTAACTACAATTGTCATTTCAAATATCCACAACGTCATTCTCACTAGTACAACATGACGTCACGTTTCCCATTCATGTGTATCCATAACGTCATTCTTCCTATCCAGAATTAACATTACAGATATCTGAAATAGAATTAATACTAGAAAGAACTCTCATTAAGATATTTACAATTCAATTGTTACTAGTAAAAACTTTAATTTCATATATCCAAAATGAAAAATATATGCTGACTAGTAAAAATGTAATTACAGATTTCAACAATGGGTGTTATTACTAGTAAAAATGCAATTTTAGATATTTACAATTTGAGTTATAAATAGAAACAATACAGTTGCATATATTCACAAATCTATTGTGGGTATCTGCTAACAGGATATCTGAAATTAAAGTTTTGACTAATAACAGTTTTATTGTAGATATCAGAAATAGGAGTTCTTCCTAGTCATAATTCTATTGCAGATATCTGTAATATTCATTCTGGATAGTAAGAATGACGTTGTGGGATGTATGAATGGTTCTTTTTGACTATGAAGAGTTGAATTAATACATATCCAGTCTAGCTATTAAATGTTAAAACGGCACCGATCGTAGCACTACAGGTGGAAATGGGGAAAATGCCATTGGAATTGAGAAGGATTCAGGTGTCAGTCAGTTATTGGGCTAATTTACAAGGTCATGGTCAAGAGCATCCAGCAAAAGACACTCTAAAACAGTGTTGGGAAAAGGAGAGGAGGACAACGAAAAGCTTTGGGTGGACAGTGATACAGAAAGGAACAGAGCTTCAAGGTAATCAGCTAAATGTTAGCCCAACTATACCCAGAGTTGCCAACTCTCCCGCATCTGGCGTGAATCTAGAGGCTGACGCTTTCAGAATTAAAAAAAAATATGCGTTTCCATTCTTTTAGCTTTTTTATAGATTTTATACGTAAATCACGGTTTATACTAAGTAAACAAGGACTGACATTTCTAAAATTAGAGTTAACAAAAGTGTTCTCCGCGCGCAAGCACGAGCATGCGCGCGCACTGAAATTTTACCGGGTCTTACGCCAGCCAAACTCCCAAAGTTGGCAACCCTGTATACCGTTGCCAGTAATTAAACCCTGGATGCTTCCAGATGCTACAAAACAAGGGTGGGGCATGTAATTCATGGAATGTGGAGAAATATTTTAAGGAGTACCATAGCTATGTTCAGATATACACGTCAAAGTGTATAGACAACAAGTTGGGAGTTGCATTTAGTGTTCCAGAGTTTCAGTTAATAATACAGAAAAGGATCAGTGATGAGTTATCGGTGTATACGGGGAAATTATTGCACTATTATTGGCGACACAATGTATAGAGGAGGTGAGGTCTTTGAAATCAGTTATTTGTTCAGACTCAATTTTGCAAACTGGTCATTCTGAATGTAGAGCAGACATTTTAGCGCAGATGGCTCAGTGGGTAGGGAGTCAGACTTGTAGTCAGAAGGTTTGCAGTTCGATTCCCGACTGAGCCAAATGTCGTTGTGTCCTTGGGCAAGACACTTTACCCTAATTGCTCCCATGTCGTTGCTGTAAATAAGAAATTGTTCTTAGTCAACTCACCTGGTTAAATAAAGGTTAAATAATAAAAAAAATATTAGTAAGACTTAAGTCTGGTTAAGGACAGGTTGAAGGGAAGGTGACAAAAATAGTGGGATGTGGAGAAGAAATGGCTTTGGTATTACATGATTCAAGGAAAGTGGGAGAGAGTAGCAGTGCATGGAGAAACAGGAAAGAGGAGGTACTACTTCCAAGGTTGAGGTTTGGACATAAGGGTTTGAACAGTACACTTTATTTAATTGGAGAAGAAGGTACGGGAAAGTGTGACTTTTGTGGGCAAGAAGAAACTGTGGAACATGTTATGGTGTACTGTCCGAAATATGAGCATGAAAGGAGTCTGAGGCGGAATCTAGGAAAAATCCAAATGCAATATATATTAACAGATGTTTTAGGAACTCGATTGAGGAATGAAGGTTATAGATTTCTGTTTCAGTTTCTCAGGGCGAAGTTGTGCGAGAGGCTACAGACACAGGTCATTTTGAGCTACACTCCATATCAGTTGGTGGCGGTAATGCATCGTTTGTTGTTTGTCAACCCTAGTAGAAGAAGAGGTTTTCAGATTTCAAGAGTTTGCCCACATAGTCACGTGACAGACATCAAGAGTTGGTCATGTGATGGTGTTTTCAGCAAGCAGCAGCAAAATCCATTTGTTTTACTGAAATGGATCCGTTAGGGAGGCTAGTAAACTACTTTGTGTTCCTCTCTGCGGTTTGGAATGTGGGTCATTTGCATGACGGTGGAATGCTCTTTCCCAGAGAGTCGTCGTCGCGGGAGATCAAAGAGCTGAATGGTATATGGAACTTCAGAGCCGACCTATCGCGCAACCGGAACTTGGGCTTTGAACAGGCATGGCACAAACGTCGACTTGTGGAGGTAAACACCAAAATAACTCTGCAATGTTTAAGTTATGTGATTACATTGTCACCAAAAATATGTACGGGTAATCTTATTCTGCAAAAAAACAACCAATGTTGAAACTTCAAACCACTATACACCACTAGTTTATCATAGGCTATAAATAAATTATTTCAGGTAATACATAGTACTAGTTTGTGTAAAACGAACTAAAAGATCATGTGAACATCATTATGAATCAAGCGGTTGTTGTTATTCATTCCTACGCCTTGTTTCTTAATAATTCTTCCTTCTTTGCATCTGCTTGTTAAGACAGGTCCAGTGATTGACATGCCAGTTCCTGCCAGTTACAATGACATCACTCAGGACCCGCGGCTCCGGGATTTCATTGGCTGGGTGTGGTATGAGCGCGAGGTGTTGGTGCCATCGCGATGGGTGTCTGACCAGGGAACAAGAGTTGTGCTGAGGGTCGGCAGTGCACACTACTTCTCAGTGGTTGTAAGTGTCTTAAGATGAGGGAAGAGATTTTCAGCTAGATACATATTTCTGATACCAGTTATTTTCCTCCATATCCATCCATTATGTCAGTGGTTCCCAAACCTCTCTTCGGGGACCCCCAGACAGGCCATGTTTTTATTCTCACCCTGAAACGACACAACTGGTTCAGTTAGTCAACTACAGATTACACCTTTGACTAATTGAATCAGGTGTGCCATTTTAGGGTTAAAACAAAAGCATGGCCTGTCTGGGAGTCCCAGAGGAGAGGTTTGGGAACCACTGCATTATGTGACACTCGGGCTAAAGCTGTAACTTCTTCTCACAAGTTAATCTGTATCGTAGATGAGTGATTGTAAAAGACGATGTTGCATATACAGATTGTTGCCCTGCCTGGCCACATGGTAATAACAGCTTCCATTTCTCTCTCTTCTCCCCACATGCCAGTGGGTGAATGGGGTCAAAGTGGTGGAGCATGAGGGCGGCCATCTTCCATTCGAGGCTGAGATAGGCGATGTCCTCCGCCAGGGACCAAAGGGGGCTTGTAGGATCACCATTGCAGTCAACAACACCCTGACTCTGCAGACACTTCCTCCAGGGACAATCCAGCATATCGATGACCCCACCAGGTGATGTGACTAACCACTTCCACTAATATTATGGGAGATGTGGACGTCATCCATCGGAAATATGTATCCAGCTGAAAAGATCCACCTTGCTAACCAAAAACTGGTTTAGAAGGCAAGAGTGACAGTCAATTCTAGCCTGTTAAAACAAAGCAAATCATATCCTGCTCTGAACCAAATGTGCACATCTAAAGTTTGTGTGTATCTTGATCAATTACAATATATTTAGTACATAGTACGCTCATTTTAGTGTACCGAATTTTTAGTGTACAAAATATTAAGGGAAAACACATTCCTCACAGTATAACACCAAGTCAATTAAACTTCAAGAATATCAATCTGTCCAATTTGGAGCATAAGCAATTGTGTATCAATGTTTCCTGTGTTTTGTTACAAATTAAAGTGACAACCGGTGCACTGGAGAGGCAACAGCCAGACAACCCCCAAAAAGGGAGTGGTTTTGCAGATGGTTTTGCAATTACTCTCTCCTTCTTTAGTTTTGTGTTTTGCATCCTTGTCACTACTGGTACCATGAAGCAGTACCTGCAGCCCATGTAGGTTGCACAGCAGCCACGGTCGGCGGATCTTAATTGGGGAAGGCGGGCTCACATTACGTTCGGGACCAGAGTAAATGAATCTTAATTGTGGACACCGGGCTCGCATTACGTTCGGGACCAAAGTGAATGGAATGGCGTGTAGCCCATCAAACCCATTGTTTGATACCATTCCGTTTCCCCCAGTCCGGACGGTAATGCGAGCCCGGCGTCCCCATTTAAGATCCACAGACCACGACTGTTTCACAGGTAGTCCAGCTCCTACAAAATGTTTCATCCGTATTCGCCATTGCAAGAAGGTTTGCTGGGTCTCCCAGTATAGTCTCAAGACCATGGAGGAGATACCAGGAGAAGGGCCATTACATGGGAAGACCTGGACAGGGTCGTAGACTGCATCAACCCAACAACGGGACCAGTATCTGCTCGTTTCTGCGAGGAGGAACAGGAGGAGCACCATCAGAGCCCTACAAAATGACCACACTCTCAGACTCCATGAGGGCCCGACATCCTCGATTGGGACCCAGCACCGTACAGCTCGATTGGCATTCGCCATAGAACAACAGAATTGACAGGTCTGCAATTGGTGCCCCGTTCTCTTCACAGATGAGAGCAGGTTCACACTGAGCACATGTGACAGATGTGTAAGAGTCTGGAGACGCCGTGGTGAATGCTCTGATGCCTGCAACCTCATCCAGCATGACCGGATTGTGTCAGTGATGGTCTGGGGAGGCATATCTATAAAGGGTTGCACAAACCTCCATGTGCTAGACAATGGTACCCCGACTGCTGTTAGGTACCGTTTTCAGAACTGACGCTGGTGCAGTGGGCCCTGGGTTCCTCCTGGTGAAAGACAATGCCTGGCCTCATGTGGCCAGAGTGTGTAGGCAGTTCCTGGATGATGAAGTAATTGATGTCATTGACTGGTCCTCACGTTCCCCAGACAGGAATCCAATTGCGAACCTCTGGGACGTTATTTATTGGTGCATCCAACGTTGCCAAGTAGGCACAGACTGTCCAGGAGCTTACCGATGCCCTGAAATCCCCCGGGACACAACCCAACGTCTCATCAGGAGCATGCTCAGACGTTGTCGAGAGTACATACAGTCACGTGGGGTCATAGACATTACTGAGTCACACTATGAGTTGCCGTGATGAAATTCACACTTAGAAAAAGTCTGAGATTTAAATGTGTTTTTAATTTTTTTTGTGTGAGTATGAATTCAGCACTCAGTCATTTGAGGATTTTGGTTTCCATTGACCGTTGTTACTTCATTTTGTTCTCAACGAATTACACAATATACAGTAAAGATTTTGTCCTTTAAAATGTTTAGCTCATTGAGACCTGATTTGTGACTTAAGTGTTTCCTTTGTTTTTATTAAGTAGTGTATATACTGAAATTTGGACTATTCGCTTTAAAGCGGGTTCTTTTTGTGTAGGTGAGTCTGTTTGCATCTTTTTTTGAACTCCGACCAGGGTGAAGTGTTTTTGAAACTCCGGTTACAGTGTTGTCGTGTGGACGGTGAACCGGAGATTTTGGCTTGTGGTGTATGAGTGCACGCTGTTATCTCCTTTGTTTGATGTCAGATTGTGCGCCACTACCTCCATTGTTTAGGTGAGGAGAGTGTGTGCAATGGCGGACGTAGCCAAACTAATAACTTTGCCAACAGGGCTTAAAACATGTATACAGATACATGCACAGATCTCCCACTATATTGCTGAACAGTGGTGTCAGAATGCAATACTACTCAGTTCACTGCTTATGACAACACTCCCACAACACAGAGCTCGCCGCCATTGTCACCGGTTTTAACCGTTTAAGGCTTCTGATAACGGTTAGCGTTATATTGCCACCTGTTGGTTTGGCATGTTCCTGACAGCGCTTGATTGGGGGTTTTTGCATCTTCATGTGGGCAGATACTTTTGGTATTGTACTTTTTGAAAAAATAACTCCCCACTCTGCCTCTGATTGGCTGTGAGGTTTAGGCATTAGAAGAAGAAGAAGAAGAAGTTTTATTTATATAGCGCCTTTCCATAGCTCAAGGCCGCTTTACATTATACACTACAAGACATTCAGGCATACATTACAGTCACATGGAAACAGATAATCACATCATACAATATGCATGTTAAATAGATATGTCTTTAACTGGGTCTTGAATATAGCCATGAATGAGGCACTACGTATTGTGAGAGGTAGGGAGTTCTATAGTTTAGGAGCATTAAGACTAAATGACCTTCCACCTACAGTAGACAACCGGAAACGAGGGACGGACAATAAACCAAGTTCAGCTGATCTAAGGGACCGGGCAGGGCGGTAAGGGTGGAGTAAGTCAGCCAGATATTGAGGGGCAAGACCATTTAATGCTTTAAATGTTAGCAGCAATACCTTAAAGTGAATACGTGA
>JACXGM010005151.1:6138-28530 GCA_016801145.1 Umbra pygmaea
GTTGCTTACAGGAGGCCTATTGCAAATAAGGGCTATATTTCATTAACACAAAACAAAATGTTGATAACGCTTGCTATGCGTTATGTTACTAACTATACAATAACTGCCGAGCGCTCCCATTTCATTGAAATTACCATTACGGTCCTCTCCGAAAATAAAATGCTTGTTGTCAATCACTGTGTGTTGTTTTTAAGGTAACTTTATTTTGTCGGCTATAATGCATCAGGAGCATGATGAATTATAGCTGATAAAATAATATATGCTTCCCAATACGATAGCGTTACGTTTCTGTACATGAAAAAATTAAAGCGCAAGTTAATATCACAGTCACCATAAATGTTCAAGGCTTGTCATTTTAAATGAAGAACACGTTGCAGATGCAAAACAGAGAGCCGGTATATTTCGCTCCTCATTACCTATATCTCCCCACCTTTCAAAACGAAGCGCCAGGCTCTGGTTGCGCGTGTTAACGCGCCACGTGATTTAACTAATATAGGCTATATATGTAAAAAATTTAAACTTCTTAACCGTTTAACTGATAGTATTAACCGGTCAAATGTTTTACTTTCGGTTAATGGTTAAACGGTCAATATGAGCATCCCTAATTCGAACACAAGACAAAAATAAGAGTTCTTAGTAAATGCTATGTACAAAATAATCGTTTTTTCTCGATTACACTGTTTTTGTGATTGTTAGGAGCTGAAATTGAAATCGCGATCAAAATCTGATTAATTGCACAGCCCTAGCCTAGCAGGGACGTTCGCTTCAGCTCTGCAACTTGCACAGCTCAGATGCTGTCAATCAAACAATTAAACAAGCAGAGCTTTGTTCATTTGGCCAAATTCGCGTGCTGGATAGTTATGAAATTATAATTGTGTGTACAGAAAATACATGTTCCTTAGTGTTAACACCATTTCCTTGTTTTACATTCTCAGAACCCATTAGCTTCAAAGTAATTTATGTCTTGAATACTCTACATGACTTTCCAACTACCAAAATTGTTGTATGGCTGACATTACACAATATTCTGTCTTGCAATTTGTCATCTTGTTGATGGAGTGGTGTTCACTATACCACCGAGCGCAGACGAGGTACACAGATTACACGATCTTGAGGAATCCAAGACAAAATGAGTCTCACACACTATTGCATTCACTTGACTTTGTACATGAAAAAGACCAGCAGGTTTTAAGTTGTCTACGCAGTCATTTGTGGGGGGAAGAAAAGGGAGAAACTATACATATTTAGGAGAGATTGTTTTGGAGAGATGTAGGAAACAAGGATTGTGTGTGTTCTGAAAGTAGATATTTTGATAGAAATGGTTAATCATTAGTGGTAGGTATAGCCCCTGTTATGCCAATTTGAAATTTTAAGCTTTCTGCTGTCATTGGCTAACAAAATCATGCGAAAATATCAAACATGGCAGGTAAAATCGGAGCGTCTGCGACAAGTCAAAGACTAGCAAAGATAGCGTAAAAAGGCTCACACTTCATGGCCGTCAAAGACGGGAGCGAGCTGGGATTTCGCTCTGATCTGTGAGTTTTGTTGCAGACCTAAAAAATTGTCTGTTAAATCAGCTCTGAAATCGTGACATGTATTGTATACTCAGCTTTAGCCTACTCGCCGACACCTGCGAATCAAGACAACCGCGCATATGGAAAGTAATTTCAGTCAAATATTATTTTTAAAATGTAATGATATGTAATTATTATTTGTTTTTCTTGAATGTTCTCGTGGGCTTGATCAAAGGGCCCGGTGGGCTGTATAGCAGTAAGCATTCACCTTCAAGTAATTGCATTTGACATTGTCTGTCACTGGTCGCATAATGTGAGACTAGGGATTGGACGGTATGAAGAATTACATGGCTTAATTAACCTGGCCAAAATGATCCCAATTTACGATTTTATTCTTTTTTTATATGTATTGACAAATTAAGTGAATGCAGTACTTTTAGGAGAAAAAGGTTATAAGAGCACAAAGAATTAACAATATAAACAATATCAGTGCCTTGTTTCCTCCTAAAACAAGGCAAAACCTTGGTCCTTCAATGTAAATTGAAATGGGCCTGTGAACAAACCTGATCTGTGCCATTTCACTTGACTTTCCCTTCATCTGGCTGCCTTATTTGGCGGTACACAAACATGCAGTAAGCTGGCTAAAATAACAAATAGCCTAATCTGTTTTTTTCCTATATTTGCTATAGGCCATAACATCTTCAAAAAAAATGTGGTAGGCTAGAAATTTGCCATGCCAATCTTATTTAATCCCCCTCCTGTTGATGATTAACAATGTATTTCTGGGTCATAGGTTTATATTTCAGAAAGTATATATTTGCAAATATGCTTTTTGCAAATATGCTATATACCTTAATACATTTGAAAACACACATGTAGCCTAGCCCATTTCAAATTATCTACAATTGACTATGTTTAGATGTAGGCTACTGGATCACCTTTATTCTTTAGAATGAAATGAAGAACAGCCAAGTGTCATAGGAGAGGAGGACCAAGGAGTCATTTTTCCCTATAAACATAATTTAATTTTTTTTCTTATTTCTGATTTGTCAAAACAAAAAAGTAGGATCTATTAAGGCAAAATGACAGCTAGTGTATATATTTTTAAAAGATTTGTATACCGTTAGCAGGTTTTTAACAATTTAATGAATATGCGTTAATATGGTGCATATCCATTATTCCTGCCAATTCACCCCTTGTAGTACACCGAATAAATGCCCATTTAATGGATACAAAAGACTTACTTTTAGGCCTGTAGACATCTTAATGTTTGCTGGTCAGACACTTAAAGGCCAGATTCTGCTTTTTTTCTTAGTACCTTTACTTCTCCCTCCTGCAGTGCTTTATGTGCTCCTTATTAGAGCTAGGAGGTATGGAACAAAATCTATATAAAAACTGTTGCCATAACTATAAATAGTCCAGGTTGATAGCAATGTGCACCACAGTTCTACTACTAGGTTGCTTGTTGTAGCAATCTATTTTATGAAATGTTATGCATACCTTTCTAGTATAGGATTTAGTACCTAATGAATGCCTTCAGTACACTGCCTGTAAATAAGTTCATCTATATTATATATATATATATTATATTGTCATAGCCCCTGTAGAATATCACAATATCATCATACACCTTCTAAAGTGTATGATTAAACTATTCAGTGTGGATGTCATGGACTCTAGCTAGCTGTTACCTCAATTGGTCTAATGGCACCATAGTTTTGGTTATGGCAGCGTCCTGAATTAAAGCTGGTTATAATGCACTGAGGAATAGATTTTAGCAGGCAGTGGGTCCGCTGGTGTTAACCAGCACATAAATCATAAGCTTCAGTGTTAGTGGGCAGAGCCCTGTGGGAAAGTGGTGACAGAGGCAGACTGGTCAGGGAGTGTGTCCACGCGTGCTGAAGGTACCGGAGCATGTCTGTGTGTGACTCACCCTGCGCCACTCGTGTGTGAGTCAGAATAGAGACTCTGCAACAGACAAGGTCCTATTAGATGACTGGTTTGAGCTCCCAGTGCTATCACACAGTTTGAGAGTGTAGGGCTGCATCTAGACTTGATGAGTAAACACACTGTCCTTCTTTCCCTGTTAGTTTTAGCAAGGATGCTCCCAAAGACTACAGGCACGTGTCCCTGACAGGTGTCAAGCAGAGGTTCGAGGACGAGGCCTACCAACATATCAGTAAAGAACAGGTGAGTGTATTCTGTCCGCCAGCCTCGTCCCTGTTCACGCTGCCCAACCAATCAGAACCACCATTGTTCTCTTGTCTAATACACCAGGCAGTGCTTATTGGTAAACTCTTTTGTAAAGAAAGTTCCATGTTTTGTGAATGTAAAACGATCAGTTGTTTTTGTGTTAGTCTCTCTGTATCATAGTGATTTCCTCAAGGTGGGGCCTTCTTAACACTACCCTAACCTGGGCCGTTGTCTCCCCCAGGTCATTCACTTTAGGGAGTTGTGTCTCATCCTGGAGGTGCCCGACTTGGAGCCCCACATGCTGCTGCCCAGCCCCACGGGCCAGCCAGCAGACATCCACACCTTCCTGTCCTCCCCCTCCAGCGACAGCAAGAGGTGAGATCTGATTCATACCGGAAGAGCCCAGCGGCTTACTCACAACCTGTAATATATAAATATATATTGTAATCATGTGGTCTACACATCTGATTAGTCATTCATATTGGCACATGTGAAAGGCCAGGGGTTTTATTTGGTATTAGAAAAATGACCTCTCTCAAAGGCTTTTTTTATTGTGGCTGTTGTATACTCAAATGAATGCTGTGTTTGCTGAGTATTTGCCTGCTCTGTCCTCTAAATGAAAACAGGGCATGTTTTTGTGTCCTTTGTGACTTAAATAATGCATGTTTTTTTAATCTGTGACTCATTAAACCTGCTGTGTTTCCTAGGAGACGGGAGGAATCCTTGCCTGTGCACAGAGGAAGCTTTGTGGCCACACCCACAGCTGAGCTGTCTAATCAGGAAGAGACCCTGGTTGGAGACATGCTGGACTGGAGCCTGGACAGTTCCTGCTCCGGGTACGAGGGCGACCAGGAGAGCGAAGGAGAGAAGGAGGCCCGGGGTGGAGAGAGTGAGTGGGGTCATTCAGCTAAAGAAACATATAAACTACTACCTAATTAGTTTCTACTGGTCAAATTTATTTTGGTTCCAGCCCTTCTGATTTTGTTTGATTCCTAGTAAATACTTCCTGGTTTACATCTTCTGTTGCAAAGCAATTTATCTCATTCTGCATGATTAAATTCACCCCAACGGCTTTGACATGAATGGCCTAACGACTAGTCCAGGATCGGTTTAGTTGGTGTTATGGTAATATCTAACTAATATAGATGTGTCATTGCCATAGCAATAATAAGAATTCAATACTTAGGGTTGAAGGAAAACATTTACATATTCTGGGAAATGTATTTGCGTATTTTGTGTAAGGGATTGTTCTCAGTAACAAGCGCTGCCTCTAAAGCAGAGTGCAGATATGCATTGTTCCAATCTGATTCAGCTAATTCTAGAGAACAGATCTGTGTATAATGTTCACTGCTCAAAATGATTGACCTTGTGGAGAAAAAGAAAACGAGAGCCAAATTAACTGGTTATGAAATTGCATCGCCGTCTTATGGTACCCTATAATCACAGGCTACATTATGATCCCATAAGGTGATGCATTTTCAAAGATTCAGTCAACAGTTTTGGCCACTGTAAGTGGTACTATTGAGCTAAAAAGGTTTCCTAAAAATGTTGTACTCTGATGCATTGAAGGTATTTTTAGTGACCGTTGTTGGGAGCATGACCGGCACAATGAAAGGGGTGTAGATTTATTTATTTTTTATTTATTTTATTTAACCAGGTAAGTTGACTAAGAACAATTTCTTATTTACAGCAACGACCTGGGAGCAATTAGGGTAAAGTGTCTTGCCCAAGGACACAACGGCATTTGGCTCAGTCGGGAATCGAACCGGCAACCTTCTGACTACAAGTCTGACTCCTTACCCACTGAGCCATCTGATGCCCCTGATTGTTTAAGAAATGAAAATATCACAACTTGATTAAATCAAGAGTCACAAATTATTATTTAATTGCAATTCACGTGTACGTTTCACTGTCATTGCTCAATTCCTTCTTGTTTTTCCTCTTAGCCTCCACTCTGACCATAAAACTGGAGCTTGCCACAGTGCCTGAGGACCCGAAACTGCACTGCCGAGCCCTCTCCAGCGACGACGACAGTTTCTGTGAAGGGGACAAAGACCGGGAGGAGGAAAAAGAGGAGAGTGCCCGGGGCAGGCTAAGAGAGCCCTTTTCCATCACGACAGACCTCCAGAGCTCCGGCTACTCCTCTGTCCAGAGCGCCAGCCCTTCTTCCAACTCCTCTGCCATCCTCTTACCCTGCACCCTCACCTCAGGCTCCGTCTCCAGCGCTGCGCCGGCACCGCCTGGGTTCCGCCTCTTGGTGCCGGTTCAAAGACCCCGGGCTGCAGTGGCCCGCAGGCAGGTAAAGAGGAAGAATGCGGCAGCTCACAGTGGGGGGGAGATGGAGGAGGAGGAGGAGGATGAGGAGGTGTGTGCCTCAAGTGTAGGGTTCCTGAGCCTGTAAGCACTGACTAGACTCACCGCTCAATGGATCCAGAAGTATTTTCTACTACCCTTCCTCAAGTTTACCCTGTCTTCTCTCAGGATTGTATTGACTAGCATCCACGAAAAAAGCATCAAAATGGGACAAGACCTTCTTACATTGGCCTCATTTTACTTTCCAATCGCTCTCTTCTGTTACGAAATATTTGTCATGACCGTGACCATATTTTCTTTAGTTGCTGATGCTATTCTTTCCACGGACGCTTGAAATTCACACTGGTCTCCCAAAAGCTTTAATATCATAAGTATTATACACTTTAGTAACAAAATTTTAAGGACCCTGAAAACAACTGAAATGTTCAGACTACTTTTGCTTCAGGAGAAGCGAGCGCTCACCATCACACCCCTGCTGACTTCAACAGCATTACAAATTGCATGATGTTCCCATGCAGTGCACTACTTCAGGCCAGAGCAGTAGTGCACTAATCAAAAGTACCATTTGAGACACAAACCCTTCACTCTCCACCTCGAGACTTTCAGGTTACATTACATTGAGTGGTCAATTCTGGCCTCGTGGATTGACTGTTGCCACAACCTAGCTCAGATTTCAAACGTTTGCATCTACCACCGTATATGTTCGAGAAAAAAAGACATTTCATGCACCCTTTTGAAATGTGTATCACAATGAACATATTCACATACAGGTGGAACCACATCCTGCATCACTGTGACTTTTTTTACCCATTATTGATGAAGAATCAATATGTTTGACTCTCCAACTGTGCCCATGAACGGAGATGCTTACCTCCATTTATACATGTGAAGATATCCTCATGCACTAACTGTACACAATGGTCTGGTTGATTACTCTACTGGAATCCAAACTGAATAGTCAAATAGTAATTTTAGACTTAAGGGTTACTCCTGTTATCTATATATATCTGGGATTGTAAAGTCAGAGCTTTTATTTACATTTTGTCAGAATTTTCTGATCTAATTTTCCTGTTTATCTGTTCAGGAGCCAAAGGTACTTTTAGACTTCAGTGAGGCAGCTATCTTTGAGGAAATTACTTTTACCGTTGAAGACCGATGTGGTGATTGTCATTCAATAGTGTACAATAATCCATTTTTATGTACAATCTACTTTTTGCCAATAGGTTTTTTGAATACAATATGCTGTATTTACCTTGTTACTATTAAGTTGCACAGAAAAAAATGGACACTAAACATCTGTCTGTAAGAAACCACTAAAGGTGCCATTGAAATGTATTGAATTATTTTTCTATTGACGAGTCATAGTTGACCAATGGGGTCATAGATTAGTATGAGGTGCACTAGCAACATGAAATCTGAAGTTCAGGTCTGTGGTATAGTCAATTATTGCCTGCTGTATCTCCCAATATATTCATCTTGAATAAGATCAGCAGTTTCATCAAAATAGCATAGCAATCCTACTGAGTTGTTTTTCACGGCAACCATTTCTACGCTTGAACAATCAACTAGCAGTGTTACTAAGGTATTTTTCAGATAGTGTACATGGCGTAGTGTAAAAGTAGAATTTCGCATAAGGCCGTAGCTGTGATTGACTTGTTTCTGTCTTTATACTCAGTATCTGGTGCTATAAATTCAGACGCTTCAGTGCAGGTTTCAATGCTTTTTAAGTGGGTCTTAACTGTTGCTTTTCATCTCTTATTCTTGTGTGTTGCTGAAACTGTTCTCCCTTCATGTTTCTTGCTCTTCTGGTGAATTTTTTTTTGAGGTAATGTAGCACACATCTGCCTCATTTTTCAAAAGTAGACATAAAATCCCTTCACCTGTTTAATTGAATTTCCCCAAAAACCAAATTAATTAACAAACTGTTTTTAACATGGCCACTCTGTATGGAAATAGAAGACACTACAAGGTCAGTAGTTACTTGAAGTTTTTTTTAAGAGTACTGTATGCCCAGAACAAGCTATATACATATATTCTATATATAGTGTAGTACTTTCGACCACTGCCCCTTACTATTGGTCAGAAGTAATGCACTATGTAGGGAGTCCTAGGGGGTCATTTAGTATGCACACCACTGTCAACAAATGATTGAACAAATACTTTTTATAATTGAATAGGCTGTTTATATCCCTTGTCTGTTGTATGTACATATGTATATGGAGAAAAAGAACTGTGACTATGCCTTTTACTTGAAACTGGACATTTTGGCTTCATTAAAAAAGGACAAAGTAAACTGCCTCTGTAAATGCTGAAATTGTTTTTATATCTGTGTTGAGCCGTCAGTTTATTTGTAAGAAGTTATTTTGATTCTGTTCACTCTGTTTGAATTTCTATTAAAAAAGCCTGTGCAATTGCTGTGTGTTTTCTGACCTGAGTGTTAATCATAACCTGTACTGGTTTTACGTCATCCATCTTTTCTTGCCTTTCCCAGTCAGTCAGGCGGGCACGCCCAGTGAGAAAGACACATTAACATGGATGCACACAAAAACAGAATTGTGTGCATAGAATGCAACCCAGTTCCTAAAAGTATATTGTCCCATCGGTACTAATGAAGTAGTCTTGTTTATAGAATTACTAAACAAATGCAACAATTTGACCACACTATCGCCAGAAGGCACCAATTAATACATGTCCCTAATCCGAAATCCTAACTGAATTGTATTTCTGGGGCAAAGAGGAACAGACATACCCCAAAGCCCCCCATACAGTTTGTCAGATGTCACGTGACGTTAGAAGGCGAGTCTGTACCACGTGACTGCGTTTGTTGACTATTGACAATTCCATCTGCAATTGCACGATGAAATCGGCTTTTTGCTGTTACGGCTGGTGCAATGTCATCGCCTAGTAACTAACCTTAACTGAGGGAAAAATATCTAAACGAAATGCTTCATCCACTTTGCAAATGCAACCGCTAGTGTTTCGGTGAAGGTAAATACATAGGAAATGTAATTTCATCGTAAAAATAAAAGGAATAATACATTGACTGGACTGCTAATGAAGTTCACATAACGAACCTTGGTTTATAAGGTAAGGTTGCATTGCATCGCATTAATGTTGGTACTGTTAATAACGAAATATAACGCAATCATTTTCTATATGCGAAATGTATTTTCTTTGTATCTCGTTTAGATGCAGGTATTAAAAGGCAGTCGTCATTTAGACCAATGAATTTGGTTAGATAAATAACGTTAAGACAGGCCAGTGTAATTTCGAAGGAAAACAGACACTTCCATGTCAGCGATACGAGAAGCATCACTTGACTGTTAAGATCATATTTATTAAATGACGTCAGTAATGTGGATGATAGTGGTACATCATCTAGACTAGGCCAGCATTGCATTTGTTAAATTAATAGTAATAGTATTGTAAGCAATTATGTCCTATCTATTCCTTCTGAAATTATTTCCAAAATTACTCTCTTGCTTGTTTTATGACGGAGTATATACTGAGAAATGCAATTGGGCCGAAAATGATGTCATCAAAAAGCTGCATGCATCTTTGAGATGAAGCACACAGCTGTTTCCATTAAAATGTCTCTTAAAACCTACTCTTTATTAAACAATTTTCTCTAACTTACTCAGTTAACTATTTTCTTAATATTATTTGTGTGCGCGTCAGCACATGATAGAAGCTGTATCATTTGCAACTAGTACAATGGTTGATTCTCGTTTTAAGATATCCTATCACACAGGGACTCTGTTTGACGCTAGCCACAACAACAGTCCCTTTGTTTAAAGAAAAAAGATGGAATCAGATTTATTGCGACTAATAATAGAATGCGTCATTTGAAATGACCTGTGTTCCCTTCAATAATCTCAATATCCAGACCTTAGTTACACCCAAGACTATTCAGAATGAAAATTTAAGTGACTGGATAAACGTGTAAATGTATTTACAAACATAAATAATCTAGTGGGGGCTACAGTTCCAGGTAGTGGGGATGGTGACTGAAATGGTTGCTTGATGTTTGCCATGTGCAAGTAGCAGACAGTTTATTGCTGTTTTCCAAGGCTGTTGTACACAGCTCAAATAACAGAGTTTCAAGGCCATAGAGTCAGAATGAGAGAAAATGAAAACCATCTCACAGAGCAGAGTGCTAGGTCCCTAGAAATAGAATGATAGATCAAGACAATCATCTCACAGAATGTTAGGGACATAGAAGTAGAAAGATAGACAATGAGAAACATCTTAGAGCAGAGTGTTATTAGGGCCTTAGAAATAGAATGATAGAAAATGACAAACATCTCACAGAGCAGAGTGTTAGAGCCATAGAATAAGAATGATAGACAATGACAAACATCTTACAGCACAGAGGCTATATTAGGGCTATAGAAATAAAATGACAGGCAGGTTTACTACTAGAAAATACCCTTTATATGCTTTACTATGTGAAGCTGGGTCTAGATTCACCATAGTTGCTGAAATTGCGTCCTGATGAATGTGACATTGGTGTAATTGCTAGTGATCGTTAAACATCAATCAAATAAACAAAAACTTATGTTGTGTTTGATACGGCATGGGCATATTTTTTTCATATAAGTCTCACTGTCAAAGGCCACGTACTTATAAATAGTCATGCTAGGTCAACATTTGTTGATCAAACTAAGTTGAATACTTAGGAACTGGTTCAACTGGATTTCATGAATGAATGTCAACAGTATACTTTTAGCTTCATTGTTTTTTTCTTGTATCCTTTTAACTCACCCTCCTCCATTTGGTTCCTTTTGACATGTTTCTACTTGTCTTATATTGAGCTCCATTTCCCAGTTATTTTGCTACACTGCCAGCCTCAGACCTTGTGTTTCTCTTCCTCACTCTTCATTCTACCAGTTTCAGTTCTCAGTTATCCCAGTGGTTTTGCTAATTTGTTGTTATTTGCTAATGCTGGGAACATAAATGGATCTGGAGGTCGGTAGCCTATGTGGAGCTTGTTGCAGTGTGTGGAACCATTGTTGAAGCACAGGCCCAACAGTATGTGCCCTAGAACACCAAATGCATGTAGGAGTAATTTTGAGTGAGATAAATGAACTAACTGAATAATTCATTCTCTTTTAACAACTTCAGGTCTTGCTGTAGTTTGGACTCCGTCCCCCCTCTCAAAATGGCAATAGCACGGCAGTTGGGACTGCTCCTGTGGAAGAACTACCTTCAACAGGTGGGTGCTGTATGTGGAAATGAATGTACAGTGTCAGGAGGATGCTTCAGTTATAATGTGTAGAAGAACTAAGGTCTAATAAGCAATAAGGAACCTGGTGGTGTGGTCAGTATACCTTGGTTAAGAGTTGTGTGCCAACGCAGAATGCCTGCAAATAGCCTTATCTATGGTATATTGGCCATATATTTCAAATTCAAAATGCTCCTTATTCCTGTAATAAACTAGTTACTAATGTAATTAGACCAGTATACAAAGAAATACAATGCAATATAACTCCTATCCAGTTAGCCTTCAGGGTATGTTAAATAACTAAATGTTTTAGTGACTATAAGATAGTTTAGATGTCCATTAAACCAATTGTATTGTTGGCAATACTGGTACAGGGCTCAACTCTAATAGAGAACTGGGGTCTTAAAAAAAATTGACATTGAGTTATTTGGAGATGTTTTTAGTATGTTCACACATGTTGTCACAATATTTGTGTTAACCTATAATTAGTCTAACTGCTGAACAGGTTTATCAAACCTTGGAGAAATCAATATTTCCACATACATTTTTCATTTAAATAAAATCTTGTAATTCAATTTAATTGTACAATTGTATTTACCGATAATTATATAAGGTATTTATGTCCTGAAATGAGTAACTTAAATTCATCTTAACCCCTAACCGATCTCAAAAATTTATTAATTATGTGACAAGTTCATTTAGCAGTTAACCAAGTGACACGAATGCCTCTGGTGCAATTCTTATCTGTTTGGTTCCTGTTCAACTCTGCAACCTATTGAAACTTTTATCTTTATCCTTGCCTTTGTTTTTACACTTGACTACAGTATTGATGTGCAATCTTGGCAGTCCCAAAATCTACAGTACAACCATTTGTCACAAGTAGGTTCTTTGGTGTGGAAAGACTAAGGCCTAAAACCAAGCAAATGGCTCTGAATCCTAGTCTGACTTGTTCACTGAGGTAGGCGTTCCCAGTCCTGGAATTTCAGGCTTTGGCAGGTTTTGGATTTAACCCACCTGGAAGACCAGGTTTTGTTGAATATAGTTAATAGCTGAAAAAAGCAATTAAGCCAATTGACAGTTAACTACATTCAACATAAATGGTTTTCCAGTTTGGTTTATGTAAAATTATGCAAAACATTATGCTTTTTAGGGATAAGGTAGGCTATCCCAGGATCTAAAATGTTTACCTGATATCCCATTGCCAAGCTTCATGAAACATAAAAAATGTAGGTGGTGAAACACATTGGGCTAGGAAATGTATTCACTGATGAGAGATTGAATAGGACGGTTTTGTTTCGCCAAGTAAATACTCTTCTTCGCGAGTAACAATCTCGACTGTACCACGCACGTAAAAATAAGACAATGAATGACAAAATCTGATACCAACCCGGGAACTCATATACATTGACTGATTATAGAACTGATCCCAGCTGGGTGTAGTTGTGAAACAAAACAGATATTCCATTGGATGAATATGACCTGATGGACACGTTAGTCCAGCTGAACAGAAAACAGAAGACACAGTCGGTGGGAATGGAGCCACTAACATTGGCTCGGTTGACGGGGAGACCATTACAACCATTCTTCCAACCATAGCTGTGTCTAGGAATTTCAGAGTGGTAACGTTTCTCAAGTTACATTTTTTAACTTCACACAGGAACAGGAGCAGGACATGTTTAACTCTAAATTGGCCAACATCATGTGTGTGTATTTGTGAACCATCACAAAGAATGTAGTTGCTCCAATTCCCTGTTTTTGGTTCTCTTTAAATTTGTCGCTTCACCACCTTTAACCCACACTCCTGCTTATCCAGTTTGGGTTGCTAGGCGACATCATTGAGTCTAGACAGGAAATGCAGGAAGACTGTAGTTGTCTTTGCCTCACCCATCAAGGAAACGCTCCAGTGCCTGTCAGGTAAATTTGCGGTAACCAGAGTTACATACATATTGCTTTGTGAGGGTCAATGTGGGTGAAAGTCCTATTAAACGTTCATATGAGGGCAGGTACTGTAAAAATACCAGTCCACGATTAGATCCATGTACATGGTGTATCCTTTTTTCGATTATCCCCTATTTTCCTCCCATCCCAATTCGTCCCATCCAATTTTCCCACTAACCATGTCTTGTCGGTAGATCTGCAACTTCTTGGACAAGTGTGAGATACCACATGGTCGCTGGCAGAGCTGGTCCAGACCTCCCTTAGGCCTTAAGCAAAATTCCTCCCTGACCCATGAGCCATGTAAACTATTTGCCATTGCCACACAGTCACACCTGACACCCCAGTGCTCCCACTCCAATCCTCCCTCCTTTAAATAAAACCTATACAGCTGTGTGATTAGCGTTGGTTATACAATGTAATCATAAGCCTTTAAGCTATGGCTGCAGCTACAGTGTATGTCTCAAAATAGTTAAATAAAACCTATACAGCTATGTGATTAGCTTTGGTTCCCTCTACAGCCTGGGCATTTTCAACATGCTGGGTGTACACCTGACTCTACACCTCTGGTTACTGGGTCTATGTTAGTACTGGCTGAGGCTGGATGTGGATCAACTGAGTCAGTGCTTGTACTGGCTGATGATTCAGCATCTCCTTTCCTGACAAACCTAAGCATAGCATCTGTAAATTATAGATAACAATACTATTATGAATTTTATCAGCTACATCAGGCCCATTCATACTGGCTCCCCCAGATTTCCTTTTATACATTTTTAAATATAATATACTATTTATATACTATGGCTTGGTTGGATACTTGATGATTATTATTTACTGAGAGATTTACTGCCCAATATGCCAAGCTTATCAAAATGTTATATTCCATACACCACACCGCTGAAGAACCACTGAAGAAGTGGTGGTGCTCTATAGCACCATAAACATTTTAAGAACCTGTTAAGCCCAGTTTGGTTCTTCAGCAGTTCTTTGGGGTGGTTAAGGTGCTATATGGAACCTCTTATGGTTCTACATAGCACCATTTTTAAAGATAGGTGCTATGTAGCACTTAAAGTGGTTCCCCTATGATTACAAGCCATGAACCACTTTTAGTGCTATTTAGCACCATTTGTTTTTAGAGTGTACCGAACGACTCGAAAAGATCAGTAAAAAAGCGTTGAACTTCCTGTCAATAATTGACACCAGCTTTGACACGAGGGGGAGGTGGGGCCTTGCATATTCTGCGGGGCCTTGCATATTCTGCGGGGCCCTACGCATCTTGCGCAGTGAGCGTATAGGGCCGACCGGTTCTGGTCGCTGAGCCGGCCGATTCTTTTCACACTGCTCATCCAACAAAAATGATCTTTCATCGGATCATGTGTGGGATAATTAAGCTCACCAACTCTACTTCCGTGATTGAACACACTGGGGCCCAATCTGCACACAAGGAGGTAGATGCAGAAATTTGACTTATCTAACCCAATTCCTGGGCAGCGTTATGTCAATTTGCGCTGCTTCATGCTGGAGGTTTTTTTTGTTTTCAGTACAACACTATTTTTCTCCATACAGTACGGTCCTGAAAAACAGCTTGTTGATTAGATGAATCAGATATAAGTGGAGTTGGTGTGAGAACCAAAAGGAGGAAAGCTGTAATGGAACAGGGTTGAAGAAAACCTAAATGGCAAAATTAGTCTTCTATTATTCCTATATTGTGAATTTATTATTAATACATATAAGTCTAAAGTAAATAGATTGAGCCTGCTGTTAGAAGTTCATTGCAGAGGAAGTGTGAAATAATAGGTCAGATAGATGTAGCTAAATTAATTAATGTATTGCTAGAAAGTATGCTTGCATTCATTTAGCATCTTATGTAAGATACCTGATACTTGACATTTAAATAGATTTTATAGGGCCTGGAATTCAATCTGGTTTAACTTTATGTATTTAAGTTATCGGCCCCTCACGGTCAAAAAACATTATGACTGTATGTGTACCGTAATGTAGGTGTTGTAAAGTCAAACATAGTGTTCTTTGTATCATCAGTACATAGTTTGTTTAATCATGTTTCGCCAGAGTTGTGCACAGTACATTAGGGTACACTGTTAAAACATTTAGAAACCTTGTGCAATAAGAACGAAAACAATCTATTCTTCCTAAACCAGTCCAGGTATTCTCTCCCTGTTCTTTTTTATAACAAACTAACACAACTCAGGGCTGAATATTAGACTCTGGCTGTAGCAAACTGTAAAGCTCATCTGTTGTTCAACTGGCTGTGGAGTATTCCCAATGGATGGGAGTCCCAATGACCTCGGTTCCAGTGGCAAGGGAACTTTCTGTCCCAACTGTCTGTTAGATACTGTTGTTCCCTGTGGCAACGGGGTAGGTTAGCACAATTTTGTAATAGCTAATCCATCAGCCCATGCAATCAGAGTCAAAAAATTGCATAAAGGAGATTTCCTGTTACGTTTGCTGCTCATGGAACCCTGCGAAGGAACATTTTACATGTTGACCTATTTTGACCTTTCCGAAAGAGAAAACATGGCAGTTCTTTGACAACCTTAAATTAAACTGAATTAATTAAACAAAAAAGTAAATTGAATATGTGATTGGTGGAGTATTATGATGAATCACCATTTTGTTCTGAAATTTTGGGGATGTACATGACAGTTTTTACTCATTTGAGAATACTTTATTAGAAGAGATTTTATATACACTGTAAAAAATGATTACATGGCACAACTTAACTCAGTCAAGTAATCTTGTTGCTTTGACTCAGTTAAGTTGCGGCAACTTTAGGAAAGTTGTGCCAGCTTTAGGAGTTAAGTCTACAGGAGTGAACTTAACTCCTAAAGTTGGCACAACTTTCCTAAAGTCGCCGCCACTTAACTGAGTCAAAGCAACAAGAAGACTTGACTGAGTTAAGTTGTGCCATGTAATCATTTTTTACAGTGTATATTTTTTTAATTAGCCAGGTACAGGACCAACTAGAGAGTGCTTTGGTCAAGGGCACCACAACAGATTTCTTACACTGCCTGCTGTGGGATTTGAACCAGCAAGGCCAACACTCTTTCAAGTATGCTATCTGTCACCAAGTGAGAAAATGCCTTCTCTTCCTAATAACTGATTTACTGTTTACCATCCGAGAGCACTTGACACTGAAATATCATTGTTAGAGTTGTAATATATCAACAGGGGTTGTGACTTTCTTTATATTATGAATGATCTGATATGTATAGCTTACACACTCTTCCTGCTATTGTCTCTATTTCGTTACATCTTCGTATCTTAACATTCATTTCCACTCTTATCTGTTTGAAAATATTAATCTCTGCTGTTCTCTGACCTTTTTCCTTTGCCAATGTTCCTCTATGTATAACATCTATGAAAACCATCTGTTCAAACTGTCGTTCATTTCTTTCCTCTCCAACAGAAGCGGCAGATCCTTGTGACTATCGTGGAGATCGCCCTGCCGCTGCTGTTCGCCGGCATCCTCATCGCGCTGCGCCAGCGCGTGCCGTTCAAGGACTACCCCAACGCCACGCTGTATGAGAGCTTCGCCGTAGATTCCCTGCCCTACCCACTGTACTTAAGTAACTACCAGTTGGCCTACGTGCCGGGAAACGCCAGTGTGGTGCGCCGGGTGGCAGAGGATGTGCAGCACAGCCTGGGCTCTGCTATTAGTTCAGGTGGGTGGAAGGTGGAGGAGCTGAGGAGAGCGTGGCTCCTGTGTGACAGCAATGTCCCCACACCGTGATGTAACTACTTGCTGGGCTTAATGCCACATGTTCTGATGAAGTGTCAGTGATGACAATGACAACTTACAGGGTAACGGTGATAATGAGCGATGTAATGGTGCTTTCGATTAGATTGGGAAAGGAAGATGATGATGACAAGTGTCACTAAAACCTCAGAACACAGGATCCACTGCTGAAAATACACATTCTGTCTTCGTATGAAAATAGACTCACTCCTGCCATTGTGAATGCATGACACGATGGAAGCCATATCGGAGAAGCTAGAGCTCTGGCTGTCTTGCCTGTGCTGTGAGCTAACGGCCCGGTTACTGTGTCCTGCTTTGAGTGCTGTCTTGTTATTGAAAAGCTGAAAGCACTCCCTTAAATTAAACATTTAAGCTCGGGTTGCTCAGTTACAGTGTAATATTTGTCTCAATGAGAGGAGTTTTGCATTTGCTAAATTCAATTGAATTCTGGGTTATTTAGAGGAAGGAAGCATGACCTTACACAGAGGCGTCAGAGGAATAATTGGATCATCGTTTACTCTTAAGTCAAGATGTTTGAAAGTCTGGATGTTCCATTGAATAAGCGAACCGTGATAATCTGAAACCTGGTCACACTGTGCTGGTCCTGCACTGACCCCATTGTCCCCGGAAAGCTAAGCCCACACTCATCGAATTACTAGACTGAATCACACTGTTATCCCAGTGCCTCAGTAGGTCAGATGTCACTTCCTTTGATGTGTATTTAGCCAATTACTGTCAGTGCTAGGAGGGGATTAGGAGGGGATTTTTACTGTAACTTTTACTAAACTGAAATTGCAATGTAAAAGAATGCAGGGGGTTCACGTTTAAGCATTACATTTATTTTGAAATGATTTTCTCTCTTCAAATAGGAGATATACAATGTGTTTTAGTAATCCTAATAAAGCCTGTTATTGAAGGCCTTTTCATAGGCCTACAGTGTGTTATAGGCTGTTTAATTGGGCTTAAGCCTATTGTAGTAGATATCATCTTAGGCCTGTGCCACTGCCTTGATACTGTTGCAAATATAGGCTAATGCTGGAGTATACTGTACACTAAGAGTGGATGTCGTTGTGCTACATGAAGCATTGCCCTGCCCACATCCCTGTTGTTGAAGGCAAATGCTCAGTCACCAGCCGCTGTTAACCTGGGAATACTGATTCTTCCACAAATGGGTCCCTAGTCTCATGGGAGCATACAAGAGCCTGTGAAGAAAAACAGAAGGGAGGTGTGGGGGCGGCTCACCCAGAGCCTGTCAATCAGCTCCTGTAGGACACACACACGCGCACACACGCGCGCACACACACACACACTTTCAATATCCAACCTAGATGACTTCCTGAATAATTGATATGGTAAGGGGGGGAGACAGGAGTGTTCGATATGGACGTTTAGAATGTCAGACCTGTAGAATGACACTGGAATATTAATAGCATTTTCATGGATAGTGGTACAGGTATTTTACTGTGATACTGTTGGTATTTTACTGTAATGCTGGTGGTATTTTACAGTAATGCTTGTGTTATTTGACTGTAATCATAGTGTTTTTTGACAGGACGGTGGTATTTACTTAGCTGCAGATATTTACCGTATTGCTGAGTACTTCACTATGACGGCGGTGGTTGTACAATGCTTTTTGGGCAGACCACTTGCATAAACAGTTTGAGGGACATGTGTGGGTGTATCTGAATACCAAGATTAGATTATAAGCCCCTTTTGTATGTTTAGCTGGTTTTTATATCAGTACACTGAATTGCATAAGTTTACCCTCTTGGACATTTTTTAAATTTGATGTATTACAAAGTGGGATTGAAATTGATTACATTGTAATATTTTCCTTATAATTTTAACAAAACATTTTGTCATGTCAGTGAAAGGACATTGCAAAATGTTTTTGGTGTCAATATCAAAATATACTTTCATGAGTAAGTTAACAAAAATGTCTTTGTCTTTTTAGGTTCAATGAAACAGAGTTTAAAGTTCCTTGGTTAACAAATCCTGTGTGTATTTGGCCTTATATTTTTGTTTTTTTCCTGCTGAAACTTGAATTAATCTCTTAGTGTCTGATGCAGATCTTTTTGTCTGAAAAACCTGATGAATGGCATACCCATATAATAATGCAGCCAACACCATGCAATAAGAAGGCCGTCACTGAGTTATTTTGTTTTGGACACTTCCAAAATGTAAACCTTTACTGTTTTACTAAACTTTTACTTTTTTGGCAGGATGAGGTGTTTTTTCATATGCGTTTCATGGGTCCATAATTATTTTGGAAAGAGAGTGAGCAGTCTAACCAGATACCTAGATACATGTACAGTGGGGCAAAAAAGTATTTAGTCAGCCACCAATTGTGCAAATTCTCCCACTTAAAAAGATGAGAGAGGCCTGTAATTTTCATCATAAGTACACTTTAAATATGAGAGACAAAATGAGAAAGAAAAATCCAGAAAATCACATTGAAGGATTTTTTATGAATTTATTGGTAAATTACGGTGGAAAATAAGTATTTGGTCAATAACAAAAGTTAATCTCAATACTTTGTTATATACCCTTTGTTGGCAATGACAGAGGTCAATTGTTTTCTGTAAGCCTCCACAAGGTTTTCACACACTGTTGCTGGTATTTTGGCCCATTCCTCTATGCAGATCTCATCTAGAGCAGTGATGTTTTGGGGCTGTCGCTAGGCAACACAGACTTTCAACTCCCTCCAAAGATTTTCTATGGGGTTGAGATCTGGTGACTGGCTTTGCCATTCCAGGACCTTGAAATGCTTCTTACAAAGCTACTCCTTCGTTGCCCGGGCGGTGTGTTTGGGATCATTGTCATGCTGAAAGAGTTCCTGGTTACTTGATAGACTATTATGTCCAGGTAAAGAATGTCCATAGACATTCCACAAGGGGGAGTAAAACGGATATCTATACTTATAGATTTAAGATTTCAATGGGGAGGAATTATTTTCTTTATACTAGTGCTATAGCCTGGAATGAGTTACCTGGTTGTATAAAACTGATAAATACGGAAAGCGTTTTTACAAAGGAAGTAAAAAAAATGTTTTATTAACATTATCCAAGGGAGGATGAGGAGTTTGATGATGAGCTTGGTGATGATTTCAATCCATGTATGTACTGCTCCTATCTTTTTTGTGAGGACCACAATGGAAATAAGCCTTTGGCTTTTTTGTGATTTAATCCTCGGCAACTCGTTGTAATGATTGAGTATACTGTCTAAATAAATTCATTCATTCATTCAAAGACTCAGCCACTTTTCATCTTCAATGCCCTTGCTGATGGAAGGAGGTTTTCACAGAAAATCTTACGATACATGGCCCCATTCATTCTTTCCTTTACATGGATCAGTCGTCCTGGTCCCTTTGCAGAAAAACAGCCCCAAAGCATGATGTTTCCACCTCCATGCTTCACAGTAGGTATCGTGTTCTTTGGATGCAACTCAGCATTCTTTCTCCTCCAAACACGACGAGTTGAGTTTTTGCCAAAAAGTACAATTTTGGTTTGATCTGACCATTTGACATTCTCCCAATCCCGATCATCCAAATGCTCTCTAGCAAACCTCAGACGGGCCTGGACATGTACTGGCTTAAGCAAGGGGACACGTCTGGCACTGCAGGATTTGAGTCCCTGGCGGCTTAGTGTGTTACTGATGGTAGCCTTTGTTACTTTGGTCCCAGCTCTCTGCAGGTCATTCACTAGGTCCCCCGTGTGTGGTTGTGGGATTTTTGCTCACCATTCTTGTGATAATTTTGACCCCACGGGGTGAGATCTTGCGTGGAGCCCCAGATCGAGTGAGATTATAAGTTGTCTTGTATGTCTTCCATTTTTTTATAATTGCTCCCACGTTTGATTTCTTCACACCAAGCTGCATACCTATTGCAGATTCAGTCTTCCCAGACTGGTGCAGGTCTTCAATTTTGTTTCTGGTATCCTTTGACAGCTCTTTGGCCTTGGCCATAGTGGAGCTTGGAGTGTGACTGATTGAGATTGTGGACAGGTGTCTTTTATACTGATAACAAGTTCAAACAGCTGCCATTAATACAGGTAACAAGTGAAGGACAGGACCTAAAGAAGAAGTTACAGGTCTGTTAGAGCCAGAAATCCTGCTTGTTTATAGGTGACCAAATACTTATTTTCCAAAATAATTTACCAATAAATTCATTAGAAATCCTACAATATGGTTTTCTGGATTTTTTTTTCATTTTGTCTCTCATATTTGAAGTGTACCTTCAAATACACTTCAGGCCTCTCTCATCTTTTTAAGTGTGAGAACTTGCACAATTGGTGGCTGACTAAATACCTTTTTGCCCCACTGTATGTGTCGACATCATAGAAATGGAATAAGTACAAACCTCATTGAACTGTTTTCTTGGTCATTTGATTAGTACACAACAAAATGGTGACTGTTGTTAGGTGCGCTTTCCTTTCCATGGAGAGAAGGTGTTGTCGAACACTGATGGAGTGAACATGTGGTTGTTATCTATAGGATCTATGATGGATGTACGGGAGAGCTTAAAATGATGATGGAACTGATACCAGATCATAAATGTAGATAGTACTACTGGGTTGCCAGTTTAACGAGAGCGAGTTGTTGGGAGAGCAGAACACAGTAAGGCTGGCAAAGATGAATAGTTGCAAGACAGACCTTCTAAATGGCACCAGGGTGTGTCTGGAGAATGCAACAACAATAACGGTTTCTGAAGGTTGGTGGCCCAGTAATAATATAGGAAATTAGGAAATGTAAGCCCTCCACTGAATTTGCATCTCTGCAGCAAGGACCTAATAACCCTGGGTACCTTTCCACCCCAGATGAAAGAAGTAGATTAAATATTTTTTTTTGAAGAAGGACAAAGGTAAAAACAGAGGAAAAGAGTGAAAAAGATATATGGTTTCATGCAAACTACTAATTTTAACAGTATTAATCTTCCCAATAAGAGACAGAGGTAAGTTTCTACACCTCTTTAAATCAGCCTCCATCTGAATGAAAAGGGGAGAAAAGTTAGCTGAGAAGAGAGCTGGCAGTGAGCGATTCATGTTCACTCCAAGGTAATTGAAGCCTGAGCTATTGAGATGTAAAGGCAAATCTATCTGCTGAAGCTGTAATGTAGCTGGATTTAATGGGAAGCACTCGCCATTTTGCAGATTTAGCTTATAACCAGATAAAGAGATAAAATTCTCCAGAATAGAGAGAATAGCTGGTAAATACGATGTGCGGTTATGCACGTATAATAGCAATTAATCAGCGTATAATGTCAGTCTATGTTCAATTCTTTCCCATAAAACACCCTGGAAAGAGGGTGAGGCCTGCAAGGCCATTGAATGGGGCTCGATAGCGATGGCAAAGAAGCATTTTATTATTAACCATGCCTTTGTTAACCAGAAAATAATTATCTTCCACGAAAACTATGTTAAGAATGCGAAACCTAATAGGTATTTTAATGACCCTATTAT